>JANAVB010006599.1:2897498-3176503 GCA_029216955.1 Iris pallida
ACACTTCACTCGCTACCCTCGTAACCTTTCTCTCACAGTGCCAATATATACATATATAATCAAGTCAAGACTTGGTAGCTCAAGTGGCTAGAGTGGAGACATAAGATCCGAGTAGGCAGTATTCGAATCCCGGTGGGAATGAACATGAACAATTAACTCTTCCAATATATGTATATATATTGGCGCAAATGTTATTTTCTTTGAAGAAAAAAAAGGGTTACAAATGAGGAAAATATTTAGATGTAAATGGGTAATGTGTCTTAAACATTTGTCATTGATGTCAAACACCTGGGAGATGTGATTCCACCCGAAAAGGATATTCCCGTCCGTTGCCACGAGGCTCCCGCTTGAACATGGTTTGGGGAGGGACCAGAAGTACACAACCTTAACCCTGTATATATGGAGGGGATGTTTCCGTGACTTAAACCTGCATCCTCCAAGATTCAAGCAGTACCCTCACCTCCTAAACAAACACTACTCTATCTACATAGTGTTCCCTTTTAGGATGAGTGGCTTCCTTTGGTGTTATCAATTTGTTACTTTTACTTCTTTTTCCTTTTTCTTTTCTTTACAGTAGCTGCCTTATTATTCCTAACAAGTAACAAAATTTTGAACTGTCATATCTATCCAAATCTACCTACATATCTACTCCTAAATGATTTTCTTCTACTAGTTCTTATAGCGAATATTTTTTCTTCTTTTACCATTTCTGATAGCAAACCTATTTGGATTTGTATTATATCCAAATTGATGATCAAATCCATTATAATTACAAGATTTCCAAGTATCAAATTAATAATTACGAAATTAATAGTATTTTTTGAAAATTATGGGATATCGACAAGTGCATGATATGTAGAACGGTAGATAAAGTGTTACATGATCTATAATCTTTGGAATTGGAAGTATCTTTTTTTGTCTGGTTACCACTCAGGTTTGAAGTGTGGAGTCAGGTAAATGCTTGTTGGGTTCCCAACAGTGCTTACCATCTTCTTTGCAAGAGAGCTCTCTTGCATTATTCTCGTCTACCTGATTCTAGAGTAAATGCTGGATTTTGGATTGCTTATCATGGCTGCTTCTGCTTGCTTTTCTGAAAAGCAAGTGCCAAAAATTCTTAGGTAAGAGCAACTTATCAAAAATATTTTGATAGTTGGTTCAATTTAGTGGACAACTTTTGAAAGCAGGTGGGATGCTGCTTTAAGACACATTCTCTTCTGCGTTTTGAGAAGCAGCAACAACCCCAAACGAAGCCTAGAGACTTGGTTTGGGATTACCGTTGCTTTTCAAAAACTGGTAGCCGAAGCAGCTTTTGTCTGTTAGGTGGGAGGCTGCTGTCAAAAATTTCCCCAAAAATGAACTAACTTTTCAAAAGTTTTCTGGTAAGTTGTTAGTAGGTTCACAATATCGATATCGGACCATTCCTATGAGTATCGGGATCGGCGGTATCGGCAGGATCAGCGGTGTCGGATCAGATTATCGTATTTTTGGTATCGGAAAGCAAATAATTATTAATAAATTATTAACATTTTAGAAAATATATTTTATACATTTAGGCATAATTTTAAATATTTCCAGTGTTGTTTCTTAGTAGTTTTGAAATTGAATGAAATAGTAGTCTTCCTTGTCGATTTGATTACATGCGATAGATAAGTTTTCTTCTTTTACATGCTTTTATAACCTTAGTATGCTTTTACACCCTTGCTGATTGGTTTTTCTAGTTCAATTTTCTTTGCCGAATTGATCGAAAAAGAGATCCCAAATGTGACAATGTCGGTATCGGTCAGTATCGGGTATAGGTCGGTATCGGATCGGGACATGTCAAACTGTAACGGTATCGGCCGTATCGGATCACTATCGGCCGATACTTTAAACTATTTACCAAACAGCCTTGGATCATTTTTACAAGAAAAATAAGCAGAAGCAGACACGAATAAGCAATCCTACCCACCCTAAGAAAGTCAGGATAATTTGCAAATTAATTATGCATCATCAATATCTTCTAATAAATGCTTGCAAGTCCTATCTATCCCATTGATGTAAAGCCTCTTATTTTTGTATGCTCAACTTCTAGCCCTTTATATCTGATGAGAGTATATTTAACCATCTGCTTTAGAAATGCATCATCTTTTCCAGGTCAACAGTGATCTGATACTCGATATTTTTTTTTTTCCTGGGCTGATACCTTTGCTTCAGAAATTGGTGCTTGCTGCCCATTTTGTGGTTTTATTGATCATTTTAATCCCACTGCATTGAACTACAGAGCAAACCTAGCAATGCCGAGGAGTCCCCGTTGAAGGCAAGGCCACCGACGGCAATGGTCAAAGCTTTGTCAACTTCACATGACAAAGGTGTCAACGGAGACCGAGAATCAGAAAAATAATAGTGGATAAAAGAGAAGAAAACATTTCAGTTGGACTGCTCGGCATTCTGTTGATCCCACAAGCTTGACAAGTATTGGCTGGGTGCAAGGGACGGAACTCTTTGTTGCATCAGGTCTCATTCAAGGAGGGCTGAATCAGTCCAATCAGCAATATTCATTACAATTTTGTCAATTGTTGTATGGACACGATGTGTATAGAATATGGTCAATCATTGATTTACTGAGTATATTAATAAACAGTTGATGTGATGAGAGTTGAAAAGAAAATAGCGGCATTAGCATGGTGGAAGTTTCCGTGTTCTTTAATTGTTTCCCTTGCCTAGAATATAATTTTCCATTCCCTTTATCAATGCTGGCGTCTTTCATTACAGAAGCTTTCAAAAAAAAAAACAGCCAGCTGGTTGGTCACAGTTTGATATTATTGATTCGTGACAACAATTTGTTCAACAATACCGTTGAGATACGTAGAGAACGGAACAGAAAATTATTGGGCATGGTGACCGAACAAGTGTTAGATGTCCTTGCCAGGTATGCACATCTTATGGAACTCTGTACTAACAAATAGACGAGAATAAATGCACTGTGCAATGGTGGCAAAGGATTATGAATGATTTGAAGTCCTTTTCCAGAATTATAGTCTGCTTATTTTGTAATTCTTGTTTCTTCCAAGTATGTGGTTGCTGAGCAAGATCCAAGTTCCGGGATATTGATCATTTTCTTGCATATTTTGCTCAAAACCTGTGAGCAACAGCACCTTGATAAATTAATGGGGCCATGGAGTGAGTCATTGTGTCAGGATTGCCATCCCACAAGAAGCTGGCAGCTTGGTCAGCATGATCTGCAGAGTACATCAATATCAATTGTACCCAGGATGAAAAAATTGATTGCATGCCCAGAAATCTCTGCCAAATGTGATTGTGGCATCCTATTTCCTGCCTCCAGTGGTTTTCTGGGCAGGGGTACGAACCGAATCTGCATTTGGGAAGCGATGCTGATGCCGGTACCACATATGCATTCATTCATCACCAGATCATGCTTTTCCTACTTCCACCCTTTAATAGCAATTCGGCAAACGAAAAAAGTTCGAGAGGGCAAAAGTACGAGTATAAATCGGCTCAGTACAAATAAAATACGTTAAAAATTTGGTCAAATATTCGAAAAATGGAAACATTAAGGTTAGAAGTTCACATTCTTAAATATGTTGTCAAATTTGGTTAATTAAACAGATTCCCACCACATTCTTAAATATGTTCACATGCTTAAAATTTACGTACTGATTCGAATCTTTCAAAAGTATGCAAGTATTATACGTTTCTGAAAGATACGAAAAAAATTTGCGTATAATACGAGTTTTATTCGGGTGATTGCTAACAAGGCTTCCACCTAATACAAGGCTTGGAAGTATTTCCCAGACCATTCAGCATTCAATCTTGACATTATTGTGAAGGACAAGCTCAATTTCTCCTTTCAACTATATTAAAATAAATTGAATAATAGCAAATGTTTGTCCCAACAAATGCCGATACAGGTATCCATGACGCACATTTACAACAAATAAAACGAGGAGCCACTGTTCCAACCAATATCACAATGCCGGCGTGATCTCTAACCTGTTGCATCTTAGAAGCTAATAAAATTTTGACAAGCAGGTAGCAAATTTGACATCTGATCTGTACCTGTTATCTTAGAAACTAATCAAAAATTCGATAAGCAGGGAGCAAATCGCCGGCAAAACCAATTCATTTAGACTCTTCTGCGGTGGTCCTGTCGCTCTTTTCGTTTTCTCCCTCCCATGTTGGTTGTAGAGTACGAGACACGGGCAGGGTCGGAAGAGAAGTGCTACGAGCATGATGGATGTCGTAATTCTGGGAAGCAAGGTAATTGAGAGCTGTGACGACGTCCGCCATGAGTGGCCTCATGGTGGGTTGCTCCTGGACACACATTGCAGCTACAGCAAGTGCTTGATACAGGCTTCTCACTGGGTATTGGCCTTGGAGCGCTGGGTCTGCCATTTGGGAGAACTTTTTCCTGTCTTTGAACAATGGTCGAGCCTGCGATGAAGAATTACATGAAAACGATTAGTGAGGAAAAATTACTCAGCACGCTATAAAGCTAAAACATCTAACCGATACGCACACACAACAATAAAAGATGAATCTAATCTGCCACCAAACATAATGGGGGAATCCACATGGTAGGAGTCGATTTGAAAGCTTCTAACTAAATCTAAGACATGGCCTGCCTAGTCACTTGACTGCTCAGCGTAACCACCGAGACCTGCCCTGGTAATTTGAGGCAGGTTCTAAGTCAACTTCATTCTCACCTTTGATACTTTCATGCTAAGTTGAGATCCTATTTTTCTCAAGGCTCCTTAGTATCTATGATGGAGATGCCCATACCACTCCAGTCAATTTACAAAAGATCATATGTAGCATAAGAAACATTCGAAACTGTGCAAGTAAAATACAGGGCACAGATAAAATACAACAAAAATTGGAACCCGGTGTTGATAAATGCAGCGAGTTTGAGAGAAGAGTAGTGTGTTACCCATGCAACGAGATTTTGTTCCTTGTGAGGTCGAGTAGTGTCGATAGCCCTCCTTCCAGTGATGATCTCTAAAAGTACAACCCCGAAGCTATAGACATCAGATTTGATTGTCAATTGTCCAGTCATTGCATACTCAGGTGCACAATATCCGTAAGTGCCCATTACTCTTGTTGATACATGAGTATTATCACCAACAGGACCAAGCTTTGCCAATCCAAAGTCCGATAACTTGGGATGATATCCCTCTCCGAGTAAGATATTTGAGCATTTCAAGTCACGGTAAATAACCGGAGGTCTAGCTTTATCATGCAAATACTCTAATCCTTTAGCTGCACCAGCAGCTATTTTCATCCTCGTCTTCCAGTCGAGCCTCTTCTTGTTTGGTGCAAGATCTGTTGCACACAAGGATACGCAAAAAAAACTATTAAGCACATGACAGAACAAAGTTTGCAAGAGAAACTCGATAACACTATACAATGGCGAGCACTAGAAATGAATACCGAAAAGATGGTCTTCCAATGACCCTAGTGGCATGTACTCGTATACCAAAAGCCTTTGATCGCCATCGGCACAATATCCAATCAAGTTGACAAGATTAGGGTGGTGAAGAAGACTTAGCATCAGTACTTCAACAAGGAATTCCCTGTTCCCTTGAAACCCGTCGAGATCAAGCTGCTTTATAGCCACAACCTACCAAGACAATCAAATATTCTAAGTGCCACCCCGAAATTGAAGTGTACTTCTACAAGGAATGAAGCAGAAAGAATACCTGATTGGTACTCTCCAACCTTCCTTTATAGACTCTACCGAATCCTCCCTCTCCCAATAGGCAATCAGCTCGGAAATTCTTAGTGGCGGCAGCAAGTTCGCGGAACTGAAACGTTTTCGCGGTAATGTGTTCGGATCCATCCCTTGTCGCCACCACCTTCTTCCCATCATTGCGCTCGGACCCACTGCTCGAAACCTCCTGCACCGGCGAACCACGCTTCTTAGCCTCCTGACCCAACTTTCGCTTCTCTGCAAATGAACAATAACATAGTTGCAAATATCCAACATATTATCATCCAATAAGTAAACTATAAACATCAATTTGGTGATTCATTGAAACAACAAACATCAACCAATTTTTTTTTATATATCCCAACAATCAGCATCAGTACTTTGAATCATTCCACGTATTTTTGGATCTTTCCCGCATATTTTCCCAATACATCACAAAGAATTCACATGCAAATATGCTCGAGCCACAACAAATTGAATCCTTATTTGATGCTGCGAACAAAATAAAACTTTGAACATCTGAAGGATTCCACCAAAGCCCATGACTTTGATGCATAAAAGGAAACCTAGTTTCCCCCAAAAAATCAAATCTTTAAAAAAACCTAGAAGATGATTAGAACATCAAAAGCGAAAATGGAAACACAAAATATTTCCATATTTGACAGATGGGCCAAAAAGATCCAATCTTTCACCGGAAATCCGGATCCACAGACCTAAAATCGAAAACCCATCAAAGATTCCATGAAAAAAATCACAAAAAATCACAAAAAATGGAGTGGGAAACAAATGTTTTACCAGAAGTAGAAGCAATTTGATGAGATTTTGTGGTTCTGGTGCTGGATTTTCCAGAGCAGGGGCAGCAAGCCATCCTCTTGTTCTGCCAAGTGAGAGAGAGGGAGGGAGAGAGAGGGAGAATGGAATTAATGAGAAAGGAGAGAGAGAGAGAGAGAACAGAAGCAGAGGTCAAAGACTCTTGGGAATAAATAGAGGACAGATGGAAGAAACAACAAATAAACTAATTAAATTAAAGAAATTGGAGAACAAAATAACAAAAAAAAAAAAAACAGGTATTAGTAAATAATTTATTATTAAATAATTTTATATCGGACTCAGTTGGTTCTTGTCATCACCGAGGAGAAATAGAACCCCCTTGGTTAGACGAACGGACTCGAAATCGAACTGCAAAAAAGATGTAGGTGTATGTTAAATTGAAAACAGTAGTCCCAAATGGCATATAAATACAACGTGTATAAAATTTATTACGACGGACATTGCAAAAAAAATTATTAAAATATATTAGAAAAATAAATAATATTTCTTGACACACATTTGTTGGTGTTTTGAGGGAAGATTTTGGCCATGTCTTCTTTTGTAATTTCACAAACTTTGGGCTGTGTAATTTGTTGGTTGTTTGCCCGGTATTATTGTATGGCAAATGATAGGTACGTGTATGTCAATTTGCAATTTTATTTACACTTTTTGTTATTTATTCTTAGTTTCGTGTAACAATTTTGTTGCAACTGGCTGTGTATGTAACTAAATTTGAAACTTCATTTTCATGGGCAGTCGATGTAATGAATAAATATGCTAGAAAAGTTTGTGGTTTGTTGTAAATAATACTGGCTCCATTGACCGGCCTTGCATCTATGACAGGTGGGCCAAAACGCAAGTGTGGTGTGATCGGTCAATGTTGGATTAACCAATTTTAGCACGAGGGAAATATGGTTAGATGGAGTAGGGGGTGTTTATTTGTTTAACTATATAATACATGGTACTTTAAAGTGTTCAATTAATTATTTTTCCTTAAAAAAAAATATTATTATTATTATTTTATTTTTTCACTTGAAAGTGTTTATGCTAGTATATTTATGCCCTTTAGCTTAAATCTTGAGCTTATAATTTATTTATTTATTTATTTATAAGTTCCAAAAAAAAAGACATATAACCTTCAATAAAGTTAAACATTATAAATATGTTCAAACAATCATAATCCTTCATAAGTGAAAAATATAACATCCAAATAATTTACCATTATGTAGAACCGCATGTCAATGCAACCCTAATCATTTATTAAAAAAAATTCTTTGAAAATTGGATTAATTTTGTTCACAAAAGTTGAGAAATTTGAATGTTAAGGTTTTAGACTTGTCAAGATTTAATGTTTGATTGGTGTCATGCTCGAATCATCTTGTGTTCATATTCAAGTCGTGTTGTTTTTGTATCCGTAAAACATATATAAGAGAAACGAAGCGAGAGTTATCAATGGATTATCGCTGTATATATACACAAGTTTATGAACCAAGAGAGTTCTGAAAGAGAAAGAGCATAGTTCAACATATGTCTTTCGGTCTATGAAGTATTTTCGTATTTGGGGGGAACTTGAAAATAAAATAGTTTTATTGTGTTGATAAAATTATTTGAGGATATATATATATATATATATATATATATATATATATATATATATATATATATATATATATATATATATAGCAAATGACCTCTAGCCTAGTGGTTAAGAGAGATGACAACACGACTTGAATATGAACACAAGATGATTCGAACATGACACCAATCAAACATTAAATCTTGACAAGTCTAAAACCTCTAGTCAGGAGTTCGAATTCCAGTGGGTGCGATTCCAGAAAAAATTTACCTAGTTCCAATATATATATATATATATATATATATATATATATATATAAGGGCACGAAAAAGTTACAGCCAAAGTTTCTTCCACCCTGCACCTTCGAATCGTGGAGGCCCGCGCACGCGTCCGCTCGATCGAGCGTTCGAAAACGATGGGACTCCCGGGGGTTCATATCAACGGTTAACATTAGATGACTTAAAATAACATCCAACGGTGGATATCATGGAAATGTTTAGATACAAAAAATGAGAAGGCGAATCCCCCCCCCCCCCCCCCCCCCCCCCTCTCTCTCTCTCTCTCTCTGATACCAAAAATGGGAAGAATACGAATCCCCCCTTCTCTCTCTCTCTCTCTCCTCTCTCTCTCTCTCTATATATATATATATATATATATATATATATATATATGTGTGTGTGTGTGTGTGTGTGTGTGTGTGTGTGTGTGTGTGTAAATTTTGTTTTAATGTTTGAGAACAAAATAGTCAACTTATAATATACTTTAAAATAATAATAATAAATAACATTTTAAAGCTCACTATATGTTATGAAAAGCAAACTACATTTGCACTTTAAAATGCTAGTAACTCATCACTTACTTTAAAATAATAGCACTATATACTTATAACAAAAATATTTAGTTCGAATTTAAACCTCCTATATAATAATACTCATTATCATTCATTGGTGTACTCGAGTACTAAACTCAAAGTTTATTTGTATGTCTTGACAATATTATTAAATAATTATATAGTAAATTTTATTTTAGGAATCCATCGTGCCCACCACCCTTCCAAATGGGTCCCTCTTGACACGCAAATAGACCAACTATTTATCATACTTGTCATAGGCTGGTAATTTAGGAAAAGAGTGATGGATGCTCATTTAAGTGAACTATTGGCTTGAGTGCTCAAATTTTAAATAACAAACGCCAAATTATGCCCTCACAAGTCTTTGTTATTTGTATTTTTGTAGGATGAAAGGGCAAATATTGGGAATCAAACGTATTATATTTACCATTATAGCCAATATATCCACGAAAATCAAAAATGGTAAACGTTGATTCGAGGAGACATGACGGTCTGAAGCTTCGTCGAGTCAATGGTGTAGGGCTCGCGAAGACGACGATTCGATCGGTGTTCGACCGAGGGTTGTTTCAGACCAACAAAGCAAAATTGGTTATGGACCAAGCGGTATACATGTTTACTCCGTGTTCACAAACTGTAATTCTGTTCAAACGTATCCAGGATATTTTGAACGTATTTTGGTATATGTGATAAAAAAATCAATGGTTAATATTTGTTGTGATCTAATTTAGGGATTCCTATATCCCACATTAGAATTCCTAGCAGTCCCTATAAATATGAGATTTATAAGAGGATTTTCGAGATGATGCTTTTCTAGAGTTCACGGAAATCTATCACTTCTACGAGATTCGTGCTCACAAGTTTTTGAACTTTAATATAAAAGAAGAGCCTTCTACGAAAAAAAATCATCTACTCCGTCAGGAAGATCAATACTATTGGACGTTGGACAACTATTACTCGTACGAAGTTTATAGGTGGTTTGGATATTGAGACATCTCATTGCATTTTGTTCTTCTTGAGGAGCTGTAGTGGGTCGTCTATTGGGGCAAAAAAGACGACGTAAATTGTATTTGTAAACTTTGACTAATATACGATTGAGATTTGTTTGGGTGGCCGTATGTACTACATCTTGCATGTTTGATCCGTGCTTGATTTTCTATATCTGAATAAAGTCATTGACACTCTCATAACCGTTACGGACACCTTTGAATCTTAATATATATATATATATATATATATATATATATATATATATATATATATATATATATATATATACACGAGTGAATATTTGTTCAATTTTGTTTTGCTCCCTCGTCTATGTGGTTGTCAAGGGGGGCTTGAATGCGATACACACAACACAAGGTTGTCATGGCCCACATTTCATAGAAATGAAGATTGGCAATTGAAAAGCTACAAGTAATTAAGAGAAATATTTCTCAACATCTAAAATAACTCTTCAATGAAATTGTACATACAATTACAAACTAAGTAGAGAATCATATCACAATATTAATTTATGTATTATTTTTCTTGATATTGCTGATGTATTGAATAATCAAATTATAATATTGTGGCCCAAAGTCCTAGGCAGTTTAGGTGGGATTGGTTGATGATAAACAAAAGATACACTCAATCACGTTGCTAACCCTTGGGCTTATAAATTTATAATTATCCATTGAACAGCTTCTTCTTCTTTTTCCAAATTGGTATAGATTTTAATTGAATAGATTTTAATTGAATAGATTGTTATTTCTCCTTTTTTGCTACTTTTAATCTATCTTCTTTGTCAGCCTAAGTTTAGGAATGGATTCTCAAATGGTGTAAAATCATTTATTGCAATATGTGTGTAAATGCATTTATTTTCAAATAGAGAAACGAAGTTGGGAGGCTCCAAACTAATGCGCTCCATTTGTCAATATAATGAAAGCATTAAGAATTGTGTACAAGCAAACCATGGCAAAGAAATATCTAACAAAATCTAGAGGGAAGAACGATCAAGATTAAGCCGTGGATTAAAAGTTTGAAACTCTATCAAGTGACATTCACTAATTCAAATATATCTGCCGCTTGATTCTTGTAAATGCAAGAGTTAGAAAATGAAACACATCCACTTGGCTAATTTAAACTCTTGAAGCCAACATTGTGGAATCAACTTTTATTTACTTGTGTTGAAAATTCAAGCTAAAGAAAATAGGAAATTAGAAGCTCGTTCCGTGTCAAATGCATAATTAATACTACCAAACACTTAAAATTATAAAATATTATTTATCTTTCAAAAATTTTGGTAATGTCACATTTGACATGGTTACTGACATGACAATTGACATGAAAAAAAAAATGTAATTATTAATTTCTTAAACTTTGTCAACATTTTTTTTATTTTTGGCATGTTCATCTTTGCTGTGAAAGATGTAGATCTTCCGTTTTTTAAGTAAAATTTTCAGTTGATGTGTTTCCTTTTTGTAATTTTCTTTTATATTATATATGCACAACTTGGTCACTAGGAGGTCATCAAAAAAAAAAAAAAAATGTGTGGGCCGAATGCCAATATTGACATCTAACACATGAAATTAGTGCAAATTTTCTCTTGAAGCGCATTTAATTTTACTTTTATCAAACTAAACTCTTTGCTAGCCTTTTGATTTCCTTTGCAGGGACATGTATAAAGCTATTCATATATAGATGATCTATAATTCTATATCAACCATTTGCCAATGTATGACATATGTCGGTTCCAATTGAAAGAGAAATGTGACATTGATGTGATCATATATAGAATGTGTTAAGTAATTGACTTATATACACTAAGTGTTATATAATCAAACTAGTGGATAACCCGTGCCATAATGGCACGGACACGAACCCGATCTTTCCGACGTAGGCGTGCATGCACCGGACCAGCGCCAGGGAGTTCCGGACGGAGATGCAGCCTCCGAACCCGGCCTTCTCGACGTAGGCGTGCAGGCACCGGGCCAGCGCCAGGGACCCGAGCCCCATGGAGGCGGACACAACAAAGACCACGGTGGCGGCGTTCGGGACGGCGTGGGGCCTCATGGAGGCGAAGACGCGCAGGGCCGTCGCGGGACGTCCGAGGGCGGCGAGGCCCAAGACGGCGGTGGTCCAGGAGATGACGTCTCTGTGCGGCATTCCGTCGAACACCCGCAGGACGTGGTCGGCGGAGCCGCGTTGGGAGTAGGCGGTGAGCAGGACGGTCTGCACGAAGGGGTCGGACCGAAATTCGAGGAGGAGGGCATGTGCGTGGAGCGACCTAGTGACGGCGGCGACGGTGGTGGTGTTGAGCAAGGAAGAGAAGGTGTGGGAGAGACGCAGCGGCGTAGCATTTGGGAGTAGATGGAGAGTGGGTCGTCGAATATGGCGATGGCGGTGCTGAAGGAGAAGGGGTTGGGGTTGGTCATGGCGGAGAAGAGGGAGGCGGCGAAGGAAGGGTCGGCGTCGGCGGCGCGGTGGAGGAGGCTGCTTGCGACGAAGGGGTTGTGGAAGAGGCCGACGACGACGGCGTGGACGAGGATGGAGCGGAGGCGGCAAAGGGAGGGGCGGTACAAGAGGAGCTGGAGCGGGGGTGCCGTTGGAACAACCGGTTGGTCCGCACCCAACATGGAACCTCCTTCTCTCTTATATAGAGAGGGACAATTTAGTCCTTTCATCATCGTTGAACCAAAGCACATGGGTCGGACCAAAAATCCACTGTTTTATAGATAGATATCTAATGATTTGGTTATGACCACATCAACAACCTCTACATTTTTCTGCAGCCATCCAACAAATTGGATGTGGGCATGTAGACAACAGGTAGCCACCTCAACCCAACTATATTGTATTTAGCTAAAAAAATCAGAAAATATGATGTAGGAAAATGTTATAATATAAGCTTGATCAGAGACTCTGGTGTATATATAAAAAAGAATGTGACTTGGGTATATTTAAATGGTAATTATAGGGAATTTCCCTTATGTTTCAGGTTTTCACAAGTTTGCATCCTAACATTAATACTCTCATTGGCTAATAAGTCCATGAATGTCACCTATTATACCCAGAAATTGTCAATGTAAGGTGTGATGGTGCAAGCTAGGGAAGTAAAAGTGATAGAAGTATTTTTTTTCTTTAGACTTTTACCAATTTTCTATTTGGTTAAGCAAGTGTGATGCTGGAAGAATGTCTAGGGAAGATACAATTTGTACAAATTTGGACGCAAAATTTTTAAATAAAACATAAATAATCAACTACTATAAATTGATGACAAATAGTTTTAATAAAAATAATTGATCACAAATAATTTTAATAGAAATACATGAAATGACGTGTTAATTGGCAATAATTTTAAGAAAGACAAATAATATATAATTAGGAATACCGATTTGGAATGATATGTTGGTAACTTTAGAGTCGGATTTAAGTTAAAGAGATATACTTTAGAATTTTGACGTAGCATCAAACTCAAAAGTACATTGCTCATTCTTCAATTCTTTCATATAAAATAACAAAAGTATATGACTTCTTCTATATATCATTCTAAAGCTATATTTAAGGAAGAATACAAATCAAGTTAAACTTGTCAAAATCAATCAAAATTTCTAATGGATAAAAGAGATAAAATAATATCTATATAAAATATTTCTAGAATAATAACCAAAATAACTAAAAGATAACATAATATCCAAACTGATTTTCCATCAAAGTTAAGCTTAATTGTCACTTTTGAATGTGACATATATATATATATATATATATATATATATATATATATATATATATATATATATATATATATATATATATATATATATAGCTTCAAATTTACATGATAAGAAATAAATGTATAGTTCTCTCCTAATCTCTTCCACTTAAAAAAAAAAAAAATTCCTCCTTCGAAAAACAAACATATCTCTATCTTATAAGTTTATTCATTTTTTAAATAGTGAAAATTTTATTTATCTATGTTAAAAATATAGATAGATAAGTTAATTTTACATTATTTTTAAAATAGAGATGGATTTTTTTTTAAATATACCTTTAAAAATTATATTTAAAAATATTAATTTTAATGTTAATCTTAATATTAATGTTAATTTTAATACTATTTCAAATGTTAAATTTTTGGTGCTAATATTATTGTTGATATTAATTTTTGGTGCTAATATTATTGTTGATATAAATTTTTGGTGCTAACATTAACATTAACATTAAAAATCTTATATTAAAATTAAAATCATTATTAAAATAATTAAGATTTAAATTTAGTAAATTTAACATGAACATTAATATTAACACTAAGATTAACTTCAACATTAAAATTAATGTTAAAATTAAAATTTTAAATTAATATCGACATTAATATTAAGATTAACATTAAAATTAAAATTTAAAATATAATTTTTAAAGGTATATTTATTTCTAAAGATAGATTGTTTATAAAAAATTATCTCTATTTTAAAAATAAAATAATTTATCCACTCTATGTTTAAAAATAAATTAATATTTCTTTGTTTAAAAATAAATAGGTAGATAAGTCTTATTTTTTAAGATAGAGATATGTTTTTTTTAAAAGGAGAGATTTAAATTTTTAAGGAGAAATTTAGAAGAGAAACATACATATATTTGGGCCGGATATTTTTTAATTTTTTTCTCCTCAGTAAGAAATTAGTCTATCACGTATTCCCGTATAAGAAGGGGTATATATATATATATATATATATATATATATATATATATATATATATATATATATATATATATATATATATATATATATATTTGTGTGTGTGTGTGTGTGTGATCCGGATCGGGAGTTCCATTTTCGGAGCCACGCGTCTCCTTGGTCGTTGGATCGTGCGGCATTGCGTGCGCCCCACACGGGCTCCTCTCAATCCGATGGTGCCCCCCCCCCCCCCCCCCCCCCACACACACACACATATATATATATATATATATATATATATATATATATATATATATATATATATATATATATATATATATATATATAATACAAATGACCTTTAGCCTAGTGGTTCAGAGAGATGCATGCGGCTCAAGTAGACGGAAGTTCGAGCCTCAGTTGAGGCGAGTTCGCCACAATTACCCATTGCTTATTGGTAGTGGTGAGGCATGCGACCAAAGCGGTCAAGAGATCGAATATCGTTGTCACACAGCTCGAACACCCAACCGTTATATATATTAATACGAAAATGATATTTTGCCCGCGGTCTGTAACCGCGGACGTGATCGCCGGTCGACATGGCGGCCGGCCATTAATGGCCCCCTGGCAATGGGAAGCCAATGGTCGACTGCCACGTCGGCCGACGGTCGCGCCCGTAGTTATAAACCGCAGGCAACGTAACAACTTTGATTTTAATATATATACGTGAAGCTGTTACTCACATTATGAATGATGCACGCAATTAAGGTCGAACAATTTAAAGTTGAGGGACAGCTTTATGTTGTCAAGGATAATGGCGTACGTTGGAAAAGTTTATAAAGACAAAAATGCTATTTGGCTTCCAAATTTTTTGGATATATGTGATATATGACTGTACATGGTTGATGACATGACAACTGAAATGGCTAAATTAAACATTAAATATTATAATTAATATTAATATTAATATCAAATTAACATGAATATTAATATTAAACTCTTAATAAGTCCAAGCATGATATGCAGGGTTGATTCCTATCACTAACCATTGAGAACTTACCTATATGAGAGGTCGTGAGGGCCGCGACTATAGGACAGGGCGATCCTAGACAACTCTCATGAATATATAAAAGTGTGCATGACTAATCAAACGCGCCACCCGATAGACCCAAGTACCTCTAGCGTACTATGTGTGCTATTGTCTGAATCTGGTACAAGAAGACTGATTCAAGACATAGTCCATCAAGCTCTTCTTCAGACAAAGACAATAGTCACTACGTGAGATTCAAGGCTGTAGTCCATCTCATTTATGCATAGTATATAACTGCTCAAAAAATTCTCTTACTCTTCTCATCTCTTGTTGCCTTCCTTCTACTACCTTGGAACTTGACCTTGGGGGGGGGGATTGTTGGCAACATTTGCTGTTTTGAGCAAAAACTCAAGTCCAATTTTTACTTAGAGATTCAAGGCCCCTCCTCATTTATTTTTTATCGTTATAAACCCAATAAATTGGTAACGTTTGACATCTTAAATCTTGTCCAGATACATTGTATCGCATGTTTTTTATTTGTATTATTTGTAACGTTTAATTCTTTATTGGCTGGATTAAATTGCTTTCAATCTCCATTATTCCATGACCGTTGGAGAAAAGCCTATATATTGAGGCCTATCTCAATACTTCGGGATACACAATTTTTTTTTTACAGATACTCTCTGCTCTAATCTCGTCTTTTTCGATCCGAGCTTTTCTTTCTTCGTTGTTGCTCTGGGCAGAGCTAAGTCGGGGTCACTCTCTCTTCGTCGTGTGCGGCAAGGAGATTAACCATGTCACGCCCCAGAACCAGAATACTGGAGAGCGGGGGCAGACATAGCCAGCTACGCAATTCCAAAGTACGTTAATACTCTGAAATCACGTATAAGCTGTCAAGACATGGGGGTTACTTTACAAGCCATCAGTCCGTCCTAAGGTTTAACAATCCTAGGTATCTCAATCACAGGCAATTATACAAGAGCAAGAGTACGATCATCATACATACAATAGTAAGGCGTCCCGAACCATATATACATGACTGATCATGAAGCCAGTATCACAGAACTGATGACTAGCTAGAATATTAGTCGTACATGATAAGGACTAGCTATAGTCTAGAATACACATATCATGTTTTATGCCCGTAGGCTACAATATCAAGGAAAATACCAAAACACGAGCTAAACACGTGCTCGGGGCTAAACGTTACAAGAGGAGAATTTACATATCAGTGGGAGAATGAAAAAGAAGTCCACTGAGGCACTCTGGTGCTCCGGCTGGTCACCGTCGAGTAGATGGAGCGGTAGATCCTTCGGGCTCTTCTATCAGAACCTGGCCATGCAAAACCAGTGGGGTCAGACCCCAAATAGCAAGTACCACAAAGGAGGCCGAACTATGAACTTAAAACCAGCAATCATAGGCAATCAACAGAGAGAGAGAAAGCAATAAGTAAGGGAGGATCGAGATTCGTGCAGTACCAATGCACTTAACCCGAACATAAGAAGGCAGTAAGTAAAGCATTTAGTAAATACATTTAAAAGTAGACTTGTTAAGCAAACGATCTTTTAAGAGTTATGCAAAGCAAGTAGTCATATGAACAGGTGAGATAAAGTAACTAGAGAACATGTTAAATAACTAGAGCTAGGCAATATACCAAGAGAGGACGAAAGTACTATTTCGAAAGCCAGGTTACAACCCTTAAACCAAACAAGGACCGGGGTTGTAACCCTTCGCCTGAACAGAACTTGGTCTCTGATCATTTATTGCTAAAGGTGACAATCATTAAGTGACACTCAGAGAGTGACAAACAGGGAGTGACAATACAGAGTACAATTCATTAGAGTGACAATCATTGCAATCATTATCCTGGAAACAATTAGGAACTGGATCTAAACAAGACTTAGACTGGGAAGGTGATATACGATGAGATAACCATGGGACTATTCAGATAACCAGGTTACAACCCGTAAACCAAACAAGGACCGGGGTTGTAACCCTTCGTCTGAACAGAACTTGGTTTCTCCCACCATTTATCGGCAAGATAAAGTAAGAAATCAGGACATGTAACAATCAAGTACAAGATCAAGACAAGACTAGACAGATCGAACTCCATCCAACATTCACGGCCAAGCAATAAGTACGGCTTGATACTTTAACTAACTAGGGTTATCACAGGCCTAATTACTAGCAAGATGTAGTGAGATTATTCCACAGCCACAAGCCCTGCAGACCATCCAGGTTATCCAGGCGAATATTAGTACAATAAGGGTGCAACACATAACCGTGTGCTGGAAGTGTGCCCTACTCGTCGGCAGGCTACAAATCCACAAGCGCGCCCAGGTAACGGGATTGCCTGTAGCTGGAAAATCTCTTCATGACTACTTGATTATTCTAGTTGTTAACCTTAGTCGATTTCAGTGGGTACCCCTGACCGTGGTACTCAGAGGTCCCCGTCCTAGACATGATGCAAGACAAGACGGATTTATTTGTACAAGCACAATCGTCCACGGTGTCCAAGTTATTCAATCTTGTCAAGTCGTGTTAGCCGTCGCAACAGCATTCGAGATATATCATGTCAGGTTTATCACGTCAAGAGTGCGCCACGGCGGGCCACTATCAAGAATTATCATTATCACTTATCAAGAGTGCGCCACGACGGGCCACTATCAAGAATTATTAATCATCTTGTTACCAATCTGGAGTGCACTACAACGGATCACCATCGTGTTAAGCAATTTCATTCATTTAAGAAATAACAAGCTATTAAGTTGGTCGTCGCAATATAGGTCAAGAATAGAAAATGTACAGTACAATCAGGAGCTCCATATTAAAAATAAAAGAAACTTGCACAGTTAGTTAATATTATATATATATTCTTGAAGCCAAGGAAAAACTCTACAACTTTTATGTTGGGAGTTGGAAGAAATTCGAGCCATAATTCAGTCATTTAGGACATATAACAGTTAGAAATAGTCAAAATAGGCATTAAGCGGCCTATTCTGCGACATGCATGCAACTGCGACACCATATGCAGCTCAACTGCGACATGATATGCGCCTACTGCGACATGCGTCTCATGCGGCTCAACTGCGACATGATATGCGCCTACTGCGACATGCGGCTCAACTGCGACATGATATGCGCCTACTGTGACATGCGCCTCATACAACATGCGCCTACTGCGACACCATATGCACCTACTGCGACATGCACCTCATGCAGCTCAACTGCGACATGATATGCGCCTACTGCGACATGCTGTTCATGCAACATGCGCCTACTGCGACACCATATGCGCCTACTGCGACATGCGGCTCAACTGCGACATGATATGCGCCTACTGCGACATGCGGTTCATGCAACATGCGCCTACTGCGACACCATATGTGCCTACTGTGACATGCGGCTCAACTGCGACATGCTCCTCATGCTGCAGATGAACATAGAAGTTTGACCAAAATTGTTTTGGCTATAACTTCCTCATCCGAAGTCGAAATCAAGCGAAACAAAAGTCAAAACTGCATGAAATTAAATTCTCTACAACATGGAACTATTAGTTTTCGTAAACAAGTAAATTTGGTAGATCAAAACCCATGAAAACCAAAAATAATATAAACTTAGATCTACAAGAATCCACCCGGTAAAATCAAAAACTCCAAGTTCTAAACATGCTTAGAATCATGCAAGGAAGAAGATGGAACAATCAAAAGTAAATTTGTTCAAGTTTCGGCAAGGTGTACTTGCCTTTCCTCCTTGGTAAAGAAGGAAAGAAGAAGAAGATGAAGATGGAAAAATGAAAATGAATAATGGAGGAGAGAAAGTGGTAGGTGGCTTATATAACAAGCCCAAGCAATCTCCACCATTCATTCCTCTCCACTCAATCTAAACCATACACCCCTCTCATAAGGAACCAACTAAACCAAACCAAGTCCAAGCCAAACCAAACCATGTTAAACCAAACCAATAAAACCAAGTCAAATTAAATTAAAACCAAGTCATGATTCATACCAAAATAAATGAAACAAGCCAGTATAGGGGTCACTCGACGATTGTCAAAAATCCGTACAATGACAATTCAGCAACTTTAAATATTCTCAAAATTCAGGAAATACGAAATACGGCTCAAATAAACATGTATCCGTATAAAATACTGATACAGTGAGGCGGGCCTCACATTCTGGTGGAGCAAAAAATTTACCACTAGGAGCGTTCGAATACGGTCTGTACATAGACCCATACTAACTCTTAGGGCAGTGCTACGTAGGAAAAGTAATTAATGGCGTACGTGTTGGAATTAATTAATTTCATTTATTGTTCTTAAAAGATGAAAAGGAAAGAGAAGGGACTTTAGTCCCACATCGGAAAAAGAGAAAGGTTTGAGAGTGCTTAAATAGGTATGTGCACTCATGAGGAGTGTGCAACAACCAAAGGGTTGCTAGTGGGTGACCATTGGTTGTTTTATCCTCTTCATGAAAATATAGCCGGTGTTGCCACCGGCAACACCGGCTCCGGCTCCGGCTCCGGCTCGGGCACGGGCTCGGGCATAGAGGCGATAGTGGCGTATTGTAGACGCACTTGTGCACTTAGGCAACGTGGTATCGGGCATCGGGCATGAATGTTGTTTCGGAAGGGTCGCGACTTCACGAAACAACACGAATTCATCTATATATACTACAGATTTCTGAGTCTAAAATACACAGAATCTGAGTATTCATTCTCTCTTTCTTCTCTCTTCCAAAGTTTTTCCAGAAATGTGTTCTTCCCTACGCCGGTGTCTCACAACGTCTAGTGAACCTCCGGCAGAAGGCTGTCTTATCCTGGGTGTTCTGGCGTGCTGACTCCAAGACGTTATCGGAGTGCCCGAAATACTTTAAGGAAAGTGCTGCTAAATGCACGATTCAAGCCTCGACGACATATTCAACTTCGCAGAACTCGTCAGTGAAGTACAATTAATTTCTAACAATCTTAAAGTGTTGCAAATAATGGCATCCGAGGCTGCAATTTCGAGCATCAAAGTCATGAATCAGGATCTAGTCAAACTAGATCGCTTCGACAGGACGAACTTCACACGCTGGCAGGACAAGATGATCTTCCTACTGACAGCGCTGAAGATCTACTACGTCCTCGATCCAGATCTGCCACCCGTTCCAGAACCCACTCTAGCAGATTCTGATGCAGTCAAGGCAGAACACAAAAAGTGCAAAGAGGACGAAATGCTCTGCCGTGGTCACATTCTGAACACCCTGTTGGACAGACTGTACGACCTCTACACAGAAAATCCTTCGGCAATTGACATCTGGAAGGTTCTGGAATTCAAATTCAGAGCAGAATAAGAAGGTACAAAGAAATTTCTTATATCAAAGTATTTTGATTTCAAAATAATTGATACAAAGCCTATACTCGTCCAAGTACACGAACTACAAGTTCTAGTCAATAAACTCAGGGCAGTGAAGATAGAACTTCTGGAACCATTCCAAGTTGGTGCTATAGTAACCAAATTGCCAGCATCTTGGAATAGTTATCGGAAGAAACTACTTCACAGTACTGAGGATTTCTCACTGGAACAGATTCAAAAACACCTTCGAATCGAAGAGGAATCGAAGGAAAGACAGAAATCCGAGAACAACGGAGTTTCTAAAGCTAATGCGGTGAGCGCAAAAGGCAAGAGGCCTGCAGGAAAGAAGAACTTTTTCGGTCCTAAGAAGGACCAACAAAAGTTCAAGAACTCCGACAACGCCAAAGGATCCAATGTCACGCCCCGACCCGGAATCACCCGAATCATCGTCCTCATAGGGGGCGTGATGCCGCATGAGCCTGGAGTTGCGCTCGTGCAAGGCAAGATGATAAGTTCTCAAATGGTTATCTTTTGATTCGATATTTAACAACGAAAGGAAACAGAGTATACGGAACGAATTCTCTTTATTGATATCCGAAACAGAGATTACAAAGGCTTTCGATAGCCTAACAATACATGCCAGATTGGCTACAACACTCAGGTTCTCTCTTGCCCATAAAGGATTTTACCGTTCCATACATCATGCCTTCTATATCTCGGCCGCATCAATCCAGCTGCGTAGTCCGAGCGTAAATGCGATAGCACGCTTCAATGCGCTTCGGCATTCCAAGCCTTAACACGTTCAAGCAACGCTTCGCCTTGAGCAATCCATTCCCTGCACCCTGCATGAAACTGGTGGAGGATCAGTACGTTCGTCCTCGCATGTACTGAATCAAAGATCATCTTTCCAAACCGACATTTTAATCTTTATGTTGAATCATGCAACTTAGCTTATGATCTTGCTATGTTCTCCTTAGGGTCAATTTCATGGTATATTCGAAAGCGTAAAGCATGTTATCATAGCAGCATGTTATCGAATTGAATAGGCAAGCAAACAAACAATCTCGTGTTTGATTCGTGACTTCTTACCAAGTCGACGCACTCGCCCTTGCACCGACGCAAGGTGAATACGCCGTAATCCTTCCCTGTCATATTATATGTGCATCTCTAAGCAGGATCTCTATGCGGGACACATATGCGCCTACACTTTCTATCCATCGTTCCTTAACTATATGAGGTCCGTTGGCGTATCCGAGCCGGAATGGACTAAAGGAGTTTCTCTTTTATCTTTTCTTACTTTCTTTTCCCTCCTTCTTTTCTCTCTCGAAATCGAATTTGGGTAGCCCGACGTTTCACGGGTTGGGTTGCTATCCCAACAACCGAAACTTACCGCGTGCCTACCATCATTTGCGGCTTCTCCTATTTACGACCGAGTGCTAATCGGACTTCGCAAATGTGCGCCTATCAAAGATTATCATCCCTCCTAGGCCGAACGGTCCCGGTGCCCCAGTGCGCCCGTTCGGAGGGAACGTTCCGTGCACGGAAGATATCATCGCAATTATCTCAAGTCCATTCCATTCGACCATGCAACGCACTATCATTCAAACAACCAAGCATAGCCTTGAGTCCAAGACTCAGACTTTATCATCTCGCGTCTCTTTCGTTAACTTTCTGTGTTCTTACATTTCATACTTCGTTTCAATGATTCAATGGCATCGTGCCTCAACTCAATGCTCGTCAACCGAACGACCCGAAAGTCTTGAACACCTTTTGAGGCACCATGTCATATCCGACAGTTCCGCCACATTCATGCCACAACTGTATTCTCTCGTAACGAAGCCATCTTTTATTATTCCGTGCACGTAGGCACGTTTCGACCGTATTTCCCTGTTCTATAACTTAGCATTCAATGTTCGGGGCTTGCACGCTAGGGCGCTCGCCTATTGTCTTCTAATGTTCTAGCCGTCTAACTCGTGCAGCAAAGGCACGGTATGGTTCGTGCACTAAGGCACTTGCCGATTACAGTTATTCCATGTTCTTGCGGCTTGCGTACCGAGGCGCTCGCCTTAGCTATATCCAATGTCCCATAGCGACTCGTGCATGTTGATGCACGTTTTATTTCAATTGTTCTAACTTAGTGTTTGACTCACACTATGATTTATCCCCGATCGGACCACGCCCGTGGCGTCGATAGGTTAACTTTTAGCATACAATGATATATTTGACTTATCGAATGAAGGAGTAAAAAGAAGTCAATCCTTCCACCTTGAGTCGATATGCCTTTGCTATTTCGCCGAGCCGATGCGGCTCGATTCCCTAACTTTGTTGCACGGCCGCTCTCCTGACTTAGCCATTCGAGCACTTCGTGCTTCGTTGAGTTATATGCCCAATTCGCCTTAGCATGCCCAAGTCTTAGTCCGTCGCAAGGCGACGAGTTGATTTTGCGGACCCCTTACTAAATATTGCAAAAGATCGACCTCTAATATTTTCCCGTTAAAGTATAACCTGCACACGAAATCAACTAAAATCAATACTTGCATCGATTCGGACTTGCGCCTTGGTCGATTCGATTTCTCAGAATCTTCGAGCCGATTCAACGCACTCATCCTTCGGGGCAACGTGGCACTTCGCATCGATTCAACTCGATGCATTCTTTCGGGACAAGGCAACTCTTCGAGTCAACGACTCAGCATAATGTACCGTGCGAAGTGGGGCATTACACCCAAGACCGGCTGTTTTGTATGTGGCAAAGTCGGACATTATGCCCGAGACTGTCGGGTTCGAAAGACCCAAAACAGCAAGGTAAATCTCACTGAGACAGATGACATAATTGCTACGATGAGCAAACTCATGACGGTCAAAGGGATGGCTCCAGGATGATGGTACGATACTTGTGCTACCGTTCATGTTTCATACGACAAAGCAGCATTCAAGACCTACTCTGAAGTCAATGATGGACAAGAAGTTCAGATGGGAAATGAAGGACATTCAACGGTCGTGGGAACAGGTGATGTGAAAATCCAATTCACTTTCGGGAAGAAAGTAACTCTGACTAACGTACTTCACGTCCCGGATATGAGTAGGAACCTCATCAGTGGAGTCTTGTTGGGTAAACCAGAAATAAAGTCTGTCTTTGAGTCGGACAAATTAATACTGACCCGTAATGGTGTGTTTGTTGGAAAGGGATATACCGATGATGGTATGATAAAACTTTGTATCATTGAAAATAATATCAATAAAGTATCTACTTCTGCTTACATGATTGAGTCATCTACTTTATGGCATAGTAGATTAGCGCATATAGGTATTAGCACTATGAAAAGGTTAATTAAATCTGGATTAATTTCATGCAATTCTGAAGACTTAGATAAGTGTAAAATTTGTGCAAAATCCAAAATGATTAAAAAATCTTTTCACAGTGCACAGCGTAATACCAACCTACTAGATTTAGTTCACTCTGATTTATGTGAATTTAATGGCACATTATCTCGAGGAGGTAATAAATACTTTATTACCTTCATTGATGATTGCTCTAGATTTACATATGTATATTTATTAAAGCATAAAGATGAAACTTTTAATGCTTTTAAAATATACAAATCAGAGGTTGAAAATCAACTTGGTAGAAAGATTAAAATACTTAGAAGTGATAGAGGTGGTGAATATTTTTCTATTGAATTTAATACCTTATGTGAAGAAAACAGTATTATTCATGAATGTTCTGCACCACGGACACCTCAACAGAACGGACTAGCCGAAAGAAAAAATAGAACATATCAAGAAATGATAAATGCAATGCTAATGCGTTCTGAATTATCATTTAGTTTGTGGGGAGAAGCTTTACTTACTGCATGTCATATAATGAACCGAATTCCTTTGAAGAAAACTGGTACTTCACCATATGAGATATGGAAATGTCGTAAGCCTAATATCAGTTATTTTAGAGTATAGGGTTGCATAGCTTATTACAAAAACATGGATCCTAAAAGGACCAAATTAGGTCCTCGTGGAATTAAAAGTGCTTTTGTAGGTTATGCTGCCAATAGTAAGGCATATAGACTTTTAAACTTAGAGTCTAACATTATTGTCGAATCCAGAGAAATAGAATTTTTTGAGAACCTTATTACTAAGATTAAGGATCCTGAGATTCCTGCTAATGAAGAGTTTCGTGAGGAGAGCTCTTCATGGTTAGTTGAAAAACAACCCGAGCTTCGGACCAGCAAGAGAGTTCGAAAGGCTAAGGATCTAAGATCTGACGAAATAGATTCTCAACTAATTTCTTTTTACTTAGTAGAAGGAAATACATAAAAATTTATTCGAAAGATTCCAATCATGTCATGCCCCGCTCCCGAATAATCGGGTACGGGTCGATACATGCCCGGCCTACACTGTCGTTGACAGCGGTAGTGAGCCGTCTAATCATCAATTAGCAAGAATAATCTCACCACAGCATCTAATCTCGGAATCTACAGCAACTATCACAACAATACACTATCCAGCAGTTATTATAGCCTTTACATGAATGACCGGGTACAAAGCCGGTAATGTAAAAGTAAGGCTAACACTAGGCCTGCTATATCCATACAAGTAAGAACATCCTATACATCAATCTATCTACATCCCGGGAATATAGTCCCGTCCCTCTGTAGCATCAGGAGTGTGCTCTACTGCTGGGTCATCCATCTGTAATGCATAGTCATCTAGAGGATCACCTGTAATCAACAGTCCAGTCAGGATGGAACAAAGCACAATATACTCAATACAACTCACCATGGAAGATCAATGGAATGGTGCAATGTAACAAATAGAACTGAACAGAGAAACAATAGAATATAATATAAATATGCACTAACTATGTGTACATGTGCAATTGGACGTTATCAACATGTGGGGACTAATATATAATCAGGCATATAAAATATGCTATCAGTCACGAATAATCAGGCATGTCTAATGACAATGCTATCAGTCACGCAATAATCAGGCATGTCGACGACAATGCTATCAGTCATGCACGAAATGGACTCAGGCATACAGAGATGCTATCAGGCAATGTTTGTCCAATATTAGCCCATCACATGTTTCTAGAACGTCCCCCACCCGACACGAGAACAATGCAAGCAAGAAATCAATCGAGAACAAGTGAAATGAATAACACGATAACAAGTGTAAGTGTAATGCATGCAATGATGGTAATACTGAGTACATGTACTTGCCTGTTTTCCGGGTTTTTGTCCAAGTCTTCTAGATCACCTAGAATAAGAAATAATATTTTAGAAGCTTCCTAATTTAAACCTCTAATCAAGCACTAATGTTTTACTAAGCTTCCTAATCCCCTAACTAAGTTCTAATCACTAGTAATAATTTCTTAACCAACTTAATTATCTCAACTAGCAAAATATGAAACCAGCTAACTTAGTTTATCTCTAGCTAATAAATTCTGCCCAACTCTAACTTCAAGAGTAAACATACCCATTTATTATTAAGACCCAAAGTCATTTACACTAAACAACTGCTGTTCCTGACCAACTGGCTCAAGACTGCAATAGCAATCCAAACCAACTGGCCTACAGACTCGGCCCATGCCATGGCCAAACAACAACATTGGATTAATGAATACAATTATCAACTAAAACCCAAACTAATCCATATCAGTCACATTTGAACTTAATCCTACAGGAACTACACAGTATACTTCTAACGGCTACATATAGACTGAGCAAGAAGCAGTGTCATGACGGACACAAGACTCGTGTCCTACTGAGTCTTATGAACACCAAATCTGGACACAAGCTGTCACTACTCGTTATAACGCAGTCTTGCCAAACAACACGTCAATTGGAACTATAGGAAAGAGTAGAGGATACCTGCGGCATGAAGTGACCTGAACGTGCTCCCAACGTGTTCGATACAGGTGTCCCCGAGTCCACGGCTCACCGATTCGTCCTTCTGGACATTTCGTCGAACATGTTACGTGCGAGAACAGAGAAAACAATTGTGAGCTCGATTTGAATTGTTTCAACTCCAAATTTAGAGAAATACAATGAATCGAGGTGGTCTTACCAAAACAAATCTTGAATCAATCAAAGACAGACCAGATCGGTCGATCGATCACACAGTCCAACCAAACTAAAAACAGGGAATCAAGACTTCATTCAAAAATTCGAATCAAAACTCCGTCAATTCATCGCACAGGAGAGTGAGAAGACTCACCAGAGATCCCGACGATCCTCAAATGGAGCCGACCGTCATCATCGAAGCTGCGCACGAGCTGATCGATGAAGACGACGATGGAGAAAGGATATCGTTGCTGTGCTGCTGGTCTCGCTTCGACAATGGTTCTCTCCGCGCTTGCTCGTCACTGCACCGCTATCAACACTGCTGTGTTGCCGTGGCTATGAGCTGCGGAGCTCCAAGGAAGACGAAGAAGAAAGAGGAAGGATCGGTCGGACTTTCGGCAGGGCTTCGCCACTCCAGGAGTGATGAAAAAGAAGGAAGGATCGGTCCTATTTATAGGCGGCCGGCGGTCAGGCGGTTGGCCGGGCACCTGACCGGCCGTTGGGCGGGCAGTGGTGGTTACGATCCAACGGTGGGAAACGGTTGGGTTAGTTAGTAATCGATGGTCGAGATGAGAGGGTTAGTTAGGCAGTTAGGGAGAACCTTCTAGAGAAAACTAGAATTCTTGGCCGCCGTCTTCGCCGTTCCGTCGTCGTCGTCGTCGTTCAGAGAAATGGGAGTGGAGGGAACGATGAAGAGTGAAATGAGTTTGAATGAGAATTTAGGTTTATAAGTAACGGTTGGTAACGGGTCGGGTTCAATGGGTTATTGGGTTATGGAACTTGGACCCGCGCCCCAAATGATCAACAGGCCGAGCCGGACTATTCTGAAGGCTGGGCTCAATGGTTGCTGGCCCATTAGGATTTAATAGAAAAATTGAAAATGGGATTATGATAGGGTTTAAAGGAAATAACCTTTTAGAAAATAAAACTAAAATTAGGAATAATAGACTAGTTAGAAATAGTGTAACTAAAATAATTAAGGGTTAAAAATTTAGAATATCCAATCATAATCTAGGAATTAATCGAGAGAAAGAAATATGGAAAATATTCATTTATTTATGAACAGTGGAGTTACAAATCTCTCCCCCTTGAAAAATTTCGTCCTCGAAATTTTCATGGTAGAGTAGTCCATCAAGCCTCAAAGAGATAGGGGTATTTCTCCCTCATCTCATCCTCTCTCTCCCAGGTGGACTCCCCAGGAGAGTGATACCTCCAAGCAACTCTGACAAGCTGAATAGTCTGATGTCGTAGCCTCTTCTCCCTGCGGTCCAGTATCTCGACCGACTGCTCTGAATAAGTGAGAGTAGGCCCCACTTCTAGCTCTGAGTGGTCAACCACATGACTGGGATCCGCTACATACCTCCGAAGCTGTGAAACATGGAATACATTGTGTATTCCCTCCAGGTTGGATGGTAATGCCAATCTGTAAGCAACTGCTCCTACTCTGCTCAGAATCTCAAACGGTCCAATGAATCTCGGACTCAGCTTTCCGCCTCTACCAAACCTGATAACTCCTCGAATCGGTGAGATCCGTAGGAACACAAGATCTCCTGCTGCAAACTCCAGGGGTCTTCGACTATTGTCTTCCCAGTGCTTCTGTCTATCCTGTGCAACCCTCAGATGATCCCGAATCTGTCTGACTTTGTCTACAGCCTCCATAATCATCTCTTGTCCCAATAATGGTCTCTCTCCGACATCATCCCATGATAGTGGTGTGCGACATCTGCGACCATACAATGCCTCAAATGGGGTCATTCCAATGCTGGCATGATGACTATTGTTGTAGGCAAACTCTACTAGATGTAGATGGTCCTCCCAAGATCCTCCAAAGTCCAGCGCACAAGTCCTCAACATATCCTCCAGTGTCTGTATGGTCCTCTCTGACTGTCCATCCGTCTGAGGATGGTATGCCGTGCTGAACTTGAGGTGTGTACCAAGACTCCTTTGTAGACTCTTCCAGAAATAAGAAGTGAATCTACTATCTCTATCTGAGACAATACTAACTGGAACTCCATGGATCCTCACTATCTATCTTATATATAGATCTGCCAGCTTCTCTGTAGTCAGCCCCACTCTGAAAGGAATAAAATGTGTCGACTTGGTCAATCTGTCCACTATGACCCAAATGGCATCCTTCCCACTCGAAGAGCGGGGTAATCCCGAGACAAAGTCCATGGTGATATGTTCCTATTTCCACTCAGGAATGGGCAAAGGCTGCAATAATCCTCCCGGTCTCTGTCATTCTGCCTTGACTTGTTGACAGACTAGACATCTGGAAACAAACCTGGCCACTTCTCATTTCATTCCATACCACCAGACGATCTTTCGAAGGTCTTTGTACATCTTAGTGGATCCTGGATGCATAGAATACTGTGACTGATGAGCCTCCTGCATGATTTCCTCTCTCAAGCTTCCTTTGGGCACACACAACTGAGTACCATGCCACAAAGTACCATCTTCTACGATGGTAAAATCATCTAGTAGTCCTGCTCGGACCTGCTCCCTGATACATCGAAGTCCCTCATCATGAAACTGGGTCTCCTTAATCTTCTCTATCAATCCAGACTGTACTCGCATGCTCATGTCCCTCAATCCCTGGTATAACAATTTCTATCCCTAAGCTCTCCAAGTCCTCAAGGAGATGTCTGTCCATAGTCAGCATCATAGCCACCGGATATCTGCTGAGTGCATCTGCTACGACATTGGCCTTTCCTGGGTGATACTGAAGGTCAACGTCGAAGTCCTTCATCAGTTCAAGCCACCTCCTCTTTCTCATGTTCAACTCTTTCTGAGTGAAGACGTACTTCAGACTTTTGTGATCTGTGAATATCTCCACTCTCTCTCCATAAAGATAATGCTTCCATAATTTCAGAGCAAAGATGACCGCTGCAAGTTCCAGGTCATGGGTAGGATAGTTTTTCTCATGGGGTCTCAACTGTCTTGATGCATAAGCTATTACCCGCTTGTTCTGTTCCAAGACACAGCCCAAGCCTTTCTCTGAAGCATCAGTGTATATGGTAAACCCTCCTGATCCTGATGGTAGTGCTAAAATCGGAGTTGAAGTCAATCTGTTCTTCAGTTCTTCAAATGCTGCCTGACATGCATCTGTCCAGACGAACTCATCATCTTTCCTGGTAAGCCTAGTCATGGGTTCGGCTATCTTGGCAAAGTCCTGTACGAACTTCCTGTAGTACCCTGCTAGGCCTAGAAAACTCCTGATCTCTGCAACTGTGCTGGGCGTAGTCCATGCCTTCACTGCTTCTACCTTCTTGGGGTCTACTGCGATGCCCTCTCCTGTCACTACATGTTCCAGGAACTCAACCTTGTCCAGGAAAAACTCACATTTTGAAAGTTTTCTATACAATTTCTCATTCCTCAAAGTCTCCAGCACTATCCTCAAATGTTCCTCGTGCTCTTCCGGAGTCTTTGAATAGATCAGTATATCATCAATAAACACTACCACAAATTTGTCCAAATACTGGTGGAAGACTTTATTCATCAAATTCATAAACACCGTCGGGGCATTTGTGAGACCAAATGGCATGACTAGGAACTCATACTGCCCGTACCGAGTGTTGAATGCTGTTTTAGGAATATCTTGCTCACGAACTTTCACTTGGTGATATCCGGACCAGAGATCTATCTTAGAGAAGACCTTAGCTCCACTCAGTTGGTCAAACAATTCGTCAATCCGGGGTAAAGGATATCTGTTCTTGATGGTAATGTTGTTGAGGGCTCTATAATCGATACACATCCTGACAGTCTCATCCTTCTTGGGCACAAACAGGACTGGTGCTCCCCAAGGTGAAGCACTCGATCGAATGAAGCCCTTCCCTTCCAACTCATCAATCTTTGCCTTCATTTCCTTTGCTTCCTTGGGATTGACCTTGTAACAATGCTGAGAGCGTGGCTCTGATCCTGGAATCAAGTCAATCCCGAACTCAATGTCTCTGTCTGGTGGCAGTCCTGGTATATCCTCGGGAAATACATCTAGAAACTCTGCTATGAGTAGATGTGGTAGTGACTTCTCTTCCATAATTGTCCCAAAGTTGGCTCCATCAGGCCTATCTGTAATACTCCTGGCTATCTCAAACGGTGCCTCTCCTGGTGGTCTGAATAGAACTCTCCCCTGATGGCAGTCTATAACTGCATGGTGCTCACTCAACCAGTCCATCCCAAGGATTACATCAAATCCTGGAAGTGGCATTACGAGGATCTGGGTCTTGAATTCTCTCCCTGCTATACTAATAGGGCAATCACAACTATCCCGAACTGGTACTGTACCCCCACCGGTAAGTATCCTACAACTCCTCCTAGAATATGTAGGTATGATATGGTGTCGATGCATGAATTCTAGGGAAATGAAACTGTGGGATGCTCCTGAGTCAAATAATGCAGTGGCGGAGAAAGAATACAAGAATATACTACCTGTAATGACATCTGCCACTGGCTCTGCCTCCTCCGTGGTCATAGCAAAAGCCCTCCCCTGAGTCTGCTGTCCTCCTCCATGCTGATGTTGGGCGAATCTCTGCTGCTGAGTAGGCAAAGGTGGTCCTCTAGGTGGAAGTCCAGAAGGTCCAGCCGCAGTACCCTTCTGGGGTGGTCCTGCCGGTGTACGGGTGAGAGCGCACTCCCTAGCCTGGTGATCAGCTGCTCCACATATAAGGCACTGCCCCAGCCTCTTCCTACATATCTGCCAGGTATGGCCCACTTTCTGACAAAATCCACAAGGCTGCTGAACTGGTCGCTGCTGCTGTAGGGCCCTCTGAGGAGGCTGGGATGTGAAGGTCTTCGTCTGTTGGGTATTGGGATGCTTGGATGGTCCCGAATGGCTACTACCTCCACTGATGTCACGGTCTCTCTTAGGTCGAAAACTCAGATCAATCTCCAACCTCTGGGCAACAGCGACCATCCCAGCATAAGTAGTCGCTCCGATAGCCGTGACTAAGTAACGAAGATCGTGGCTCAGACCCTGCCTAAATCGCGTGGCTCTCACAAATGGGTATCGGGCTCTACCCTCTACAAACCGACTAAGTCGTCCGAACTCTGCTGCGTACTCATCAACCGAGCGATTCTCCTGCTCAAGAGTCTGAAACTGGCGCTCCAAAGCCTCTCTCGCTACAGCCGAAAAAAACTTCTCCTTGAAGATTTCCACAAACTGCTCCCAAGTCAATCCAGGTGCCGCGAGATGAGGCTCACTCCTAAACCAGGTACGTGCTAGATCATGCATCTGCACGCCGACTGCCTCCACCTTGAGGTCTTCCGGGAGCCTAGATAGTCTCATCACCCTTTCCATATCCTCTAGCCACTCATCGGCATAGAGTATACCATCAGTCCCAAGGAAATCTCTATGTGCCATCCTTTTAAAGTCTAGGATAGAACCTTCTCTCTGGTGGGGAGTACAGGTAGTAGGGGTATAAGTGGAGGAGGCATGAGCGTGGATGGGAGGCGGAATGAAGGAGATGGGATCGGGTTGGGTGAAAGTAGTGGCAGTAGGCTGTACTGGAGTCTGGGTGGGTGGTGGAGGTGGAATATGTGATGGGTGTGAAGTGTATGGCGGGGGTGGAATGTATGATGGAGTCGGTATAGTAGTCGGTGGAGGTGCAGTAGTAGTCTGGGGAAGTGGGGGAGGTGGTGGTAGCAGTGGGCTGACTAATCTCTCAATACCCTCCCACAAAATAGTGGTCTGCTCCCTCTGAGCGTCCAATAGACTCTGAGTCTGGGCTCTCTGGGCCTCCAACAGCCCATGGACTAGCTCATGCATCTGGGTGCCCCCCATAGAACTAATAGAGTGTCGTGAAGAAGCCCTAGTGACAGGTGGTACATGAGTATCGGTGTGCTCGGGGTCTACCATAGGTGGGGTAGATGATCCTCTCCCGGAAGGGGCTATACTCGGAGTGCGGGCCCGCAGTTGATGCTCCTTTCTTCCTTTAGCCATTTTCTGAAATGGAAGGAGAAGAAACATCAGTGACTCGTAGGTGTATAGTGTTAGCAATATAAAGACAGATAAAATGCAATTATCATAACGGTCCTATGCTGTGATGAGTTCCTAAGGACCTGCATGGGCCACCACAAAAACATGTCATGCCCCGCTCCCGAATAATCGGGTACGGGTCGATACATGCCCGGCCTACACTGTCGTTGACAGCGGTAGTGAGCCGTCTAATCATCAATTAGCAAGAATAATCTCATCACAGCATCTAATCTCGGAATCTACAGCAACTATCACAACAATCGACTATCCAGCAGTTATTACAGCCTTTACATGAATGACCGGGTACAAAGCCGGTAATGTAAAAGTAAGGCTAACACTAGGCCTGCTATATCCATACAAGTAAGAACATCCTATACATCAATCTATCTACATCCCGGGAATATAGTCCCGTCCCTCTGTAGCATCAGGAGTGTGCTCCACTGCTGGGCCATCCATCTGTAATGCATAGTCATCTAGAGGATCACCTGTAATCAACAGTCCAGTCAGGATGGAGCAAAGCACAATATACTCAATACAACTCACCATGGAAGATCAATGGAATGGTGCAATGTAACAAATAGAACTGAACAGAGAAACAATGGAATATAATATAAATATGCACTAACTATGTGTACATGTGCAATTGGACGTTATCAACATGTGGGAACTAATATATAATCAGGCATATAAAATATGCTATCAGTCACGAATAATCAGGCATGTCTAATGACAATGCTATCAGCCACGCAATAATCAGGCATGTCTGACGACAATGCTATCAGTCACGCACGAAATGGACTCAGGCATACAGAGTATGCTATCAGGCAATGTTTGTCCAATATTAGCCCATCACATGTTTCTAGAACGTCCCCCACCCGACACGAGAACAATGCAAGCAAACAATCAATCGAGAACAAGTGAAATAAATAACACGATAACAAGTGTAAGTGTAATGCATGCAATGATGGTAATACTGAGTACATGTACTTGCATGTTTTTTGGGATTTTTGTCCAAGTCTTCTAGATCACCTAGAATAAGAAATAATATTTTAGAAGCTTCCTAATTTAAACCTCTAATCAAGCACTAATGTTTTACTAAGCTTCCTAATCTCCTAACTAAGTTCTAATCACTAGTAATAATTTCTTAACCAACTTAATTATCTCAACTAGCAAAATATGAAACCAGCTAACTTAGTTTATCTCTAACTAATAAATTCTGCCCAACTCTAACTTCAAGAGTAAACATACCCATTTATTATTAAGACCCAAAGTCATTTACACTAAACAACTGTTGTTCCTGACCAACTGGCTCAAGACTGCAATAGCAATCCAAACCAACTGGCCTACAGACACGGCCCATGCCATGGCCAAACAACAATATTGGATTAATGAATACAATTATCAACTAAAACCCAAACTAATCCATATCAGTCACATTTGAACTTAATCCTACAGGAACTACACAGTATACTTCTAACGGCTACATATAGACTGAGCAAGGACACAAGACTCGTGTCCTACTGAGTCTTATGAACACCAAATCTGGACACAAGCTGTCACTACTCGCTATAACGCAGCCTTGCCAAACAACATGTCAATTGGAACTATAAGAAAGAGTAGAGGATACCTGCGGCGTGAAGTGACCTGAACATGCTCCCAACGTGTCCGATACAGGAGTCCCCGAGTCCACGGCTCACCGATTCGTCCTTCTGGACATTTCGTCGAACAGGTTGCGTGCGAGAATAGAGAAAACAATTGTGAGCTCGATTTGAATTGTTTCAACTCCAAATTTGGAGAAATACAATGAATCGAGGTGGTCTTACCAAAACAAATCTTGAATCAATCAAAGATAGACCAGATCGGTCGATCGATCACACAGTCCAACCAAACTAAAAACAGGGAATCAAGACTTCATTCGGAAATTCGAATCAAAACTCCGTCAATTCATCGCACAGGAGAGTGAGGAGACTCACCAGAGATCCCGACGATCCTCAACTAGAGCTGACCATCGTCATCGAAGCTGCGCACGAGCTGATCGATGAAGACGACGATGGAGAAAGGATGTCGTTGCTCTGCTGCTGGTCTCGCTTCGACAATGGTTCTTTCCGCGCTTGCTCGTCACTGCACCGCTATCAACACTGCTGTGTCGCCGTGGCTATGAGCTGCGGAGCTCCGAGGAAGATGAAGAAGAAAGAGGAAGGATCGGTCGGACTTTCGGCAGGGCTTCGCCGCTCCAGGAGTGATGAAAAAGAAGGAAGGATCGGTCCTATTTATAGGCGGCCGGCGGTCAGGCGGTTGGCCGGGCACCTGACCGGCCGTTGGGCGGGCAGTGGTGGTTATGATCCAACGGTGGGGAACGGTTGGGTTAGTTAGTAATCGATGGTCGAGATGAGAGGGTTAGTTAGGCAGTTAGGGAGAACCTTCTAGAGAAAACTAGAATTCTTGGCCGCCGTCTTCGCCGTTCCGTCGTCGTCGTCGTCGTTCAGAGAAATGGGAGTGGAGGGAACGATGAAGAGTGAAATGAGTTTGAATGAGAATTTAGGTTTATAAGTAACGGTTGGTAACGGGTCGGGTTCAATGGGTTATTGGGTTATGGAACTTGGACCCGCGCCCCAAATGATCAACAGTCCGGGCCGGACTGTTCTGAAGGCTGGACTCAATGGTTGCTGGCCCATTAGGATTTAATGGAAAAATTGAAAATGGGATTAGGATAGGGTTTAAAGGAAATAACCTTTTAGAAAATAAAACTAAAATTAGGAATAATAGACTAGTTAGAAATAGTGTAACTAAAATAATTAAAGGATTAAAAATTTAGAATATCCAATCATAATCTAGGAATTAATCGAGAGAAAGAAATATGAAAAATATTCATTTATTTATGAACAGTGGAGTTACATATCATTCTTCAGGTGGAAGATGATCCTAAAACCTTTAAGAAAACAATAGCTTCGCGGGACTCATCCTTTTGGAAAGATGCTATCCAAGATGAGATGGATTCGATAATATCTAACCACACTTGGGAATTGTCGATTTGCCCAAAGGGTCAAGACCTATTGAATGTAAGTGGGTGTTCAGGAGAAAGTATTATAGTGATGATACTTTAAATACCTACAAGGCTAGACTAGTAGCCAAAAGATTTCGACAAAGAGAAGAAATTGATTATTTTGACACATATGAACCAGTAGCAAGAACGACTACAATTAGAATATTGTTTGCGTTAGCTTCGTTGCATCATCTTAATGTTCATCAGATGGATGTTAAAACGGCATTCTTAAATGGAGATCTCAATGAGAAGATTTACATGGAGCAACCGGAAGGGTTCGTGCTCCCGAAAAATGAACAAAAGGTATACAAACTTGTTAAATCCTTGTACGGATTAAAACAAGCACCAAAGCAGTGGCATCAAAAATTTGACTCAGTCATAATTTCTAATGGCTTTGTTCACAATGTTTGTGATAAGTGTTTATACACTAAAGTATATGGAAATATCGTAATATTTCTTTGTCTATACGTTGATGATATGTTGATCATTAGTAACGAGATGAGTGGAATTACAGAAACGAAGAGGTTTCTAACTTCCATATTCAACATGAAATATCTTGGAATAGTTGACACTATTTTGGGGATCAAAGTAATACAAAACAGTTGGGATTTTGAACTTACGCAATCGCACTATGTTGAGAAAGTGCTAGACAAGTTCAAACACCTAAAGTTCAAAGAAGTGAACACTCCATTTGATCCAAGTGTTAAACTAGAAAATAATTCTGGAAGAGCAGTCGCTCAATTAGAATACGCAAGTGCTATTAGATGTCTTATGTATTTGATGCAATGCACAAGACCTGATATAGCATTTGCAGTTAGTAAAATGAGTAGATTTACTAGCAACCCTAATAATGAGCATTGGAGGGCTATCGAAAGAATTTTTGGTTATCTTTTGAAAACCAAGAATCTTGGATTACAGTATGGTAGATTTCCTGCCGTATTAGAAGGATATACCGACGCTAGTTGGATATCAAGTGTCGGGGATAACAAATCTACGACAGGTTAGGTATTTACACTTGCCGGAGGGACAGTTTCTTGGAAAAACAAGAAACAAACATGCATTACCCATTCGACCATGGAGTCAGAGTTTGTGGCTCTAGCTTCTGCAGGACAAGAAGCTGAGTGGTTGAGGGATCTTCTATTAGAAGTTCCGTTGGCTAAGGACAATGTATCAAAAGTGTCAATACATTGTGATAGTCAAGCTACTCTAGCAAGAGCCTACAACGAAGTGTATAATGGGAAGTCTAGACATATAAGTCTAAGACATACCTACGTAAGAAAATTGATTAAAGATGGAATCATTTCTCTTACGTATGTGCGTACCAGCTATAACTTAGCTGATCCCTTTACTAAACCACTAGCTAGGGATTTAGTAAAATCTACCTCGAGAGGTTTGGGATTAAAACTCCTTGAGTAAGAGTTCCAACAACAGTAGCTACCCAATCTAATGTTAAGAAACCTTAACCTTAGATTCAATGGTGTCACGACCCGCACCCGGATATATGGGTACGAATACGTGGGCCACGCACAGCCTACGCCGCAGTATCGTCGGTAGAGCGCTGTCAAGTACACTAAACTAACTATAACATCTAATGATCCATAACTAGAAATATACTCATGTCACATCACAAAAACTAAGGAAGATAAGACAAGAAATAATAAGAATATCACTAGAACAACTAGAATCTATAATGATCATAAGACTGGAAAATAAAGAAGGAACAACAAGACTAACTAAGGATAACTACCAGGCAACTCACATAGAAGAATAGTAAGATCCACCTCAGCTAGCAACATCATGAAGTCCAATACTGAGGGCACAACTACTCCTAAAATTTGTCAACATATCCGGTCAGGATGGAACGAGTACATATATCTTATAACAGATCTCAAGATAGAATAAAAACTATAAGGCTGTAAATAGAGCATATACAATGAATCATGGAGTGTACATATATGTATCATAGCATGGTAAGCTGTAGAGCTAGAGCTAGAACAAGAAAGTAGAACTGAATCATGGTATGTACACAAATCAAGGTAAGCCATATATCCAATGTGTGTGAGTAGCAGTTTCAACTTGTGATCGGCTTGGGTTCATGTCAAGAACTGGCCTGGCAAGTCATATGTGCGGTATATGACTCACACTGTTCGGGAATACGGGATGGATCTGATCACAGGCATACGCTACTACTTCCCTTACCCCAACTGGTAGAATGGATCCAAACAGGACACGTCACTGCACGGGATTCTAATGAGAAGGTCGCGAACCTTCTCTAGAATCAGTGACCATATATTAAGCAAGAGCTACAAGGGAGCTTGCACAATACATTCCAACCTAAGAAGGAGAAACATCTCTCGTCGGGATCCAAGAATACCAATCCGTGAGAACCATGTGTCAGGAATAAGCATATTAACACTAAATACATGAATCATAACAGTTATCATAAATTGGGAATAAGTTATCAGAGAATATACTCGTCTGAGGTCCTGCTGTCAATATGAATCAGGGTTCAGAGTAAAGCCACAGACCTAAAGATGAAATAATACAAGAGCTGATCAGGGTCAAAAGACATACTAAACATCTAGGTCAAACTAAGTCAAACTAAGACAAACTGGGTCAAGGTTGACGTACAGTTGACTTTGGTCAACTGGTCAACTCCGGTCAATTCTAAGTCTAATCTAGGTTAAATAGGTCAATGGTTGCCTACAGTTGACTTTGGTCAAAAAGTCAACGTTGGTCAAATCTGATCAAACCTAGGTCAACTGTTGACTCTACTTCGAAGTCTAGTCAAAGTAGTCAACCATGGTCAATAAAGGTCAAGCTAGTCTCTATAAATATCTACAAGGTCAACTTATGAATTTCAGTGATTTAGAAATTACTGAAATCGACGGATCTCCAAAACAACCCAAAGGAGAAAATATTATAATAATAGGGTGACACAAAAAGAGAAGAAATCTACAGATGTTGTCGGATGGTAAAACAACCATTACCAACGTGTCCAGAATGATCAAAATAGCTAGAATAGCCTGTCCATAAGTCCAATTTGGACACAGGGGCAAAAAGGTAATTTCGGACCAAAATAATGTCCGCCGTTGGACACACTTTGCACCGAAAAATGTGCCAAAATAAAAGTGCACAAAACTTAACAAATTATATGTCCACGAATCCAGAATGACGATGCGAACCCAACGGTATATCCAGAATTGGATTCCGTTGACCCGATCTCAAATTGGTCCGTTGATCGGGACATTGAAATCCGATTTGCACGAAAAAGCGTGTCGGAGCCAATGTCCTCAAAACTCAACAAATTATATGTCAACGAGTCCAGAATGACGATACGAACTCAACGGTATATCCGGAATCGGATTCCGATGAGCCGATCTCAAAATAATCCGTTGACCCGGATAATGGTATCCGACTTGCACCAAAATGCGTGCCGGAACCAATGTCCACTAAAACCTAGCAAATTATATGTCAACGAGTCCAGAATGACGATACGAACTCAACGGTATATCCGGAATTGGATTCCGATGAGCCGATCTCAAAATGACCCGTTGACCCAGAAAGTAGGACCCGCTTTGCACCGAAATGTGTGCCAGGGCCCACGTTCTCCAAATTATTCAAACTTTATATGAAAACATGCCAGAACGACTCCACGAGTCTACTGGTGGTGTCAGAAATTGAATCCGGAGTCCCGGGTTCAAAAATAGAATTTTACAAGTTCAACACTAAGAATTCGAACGGCCAACTTTGGCGTCGAATTCGACCGACTTAACAAGCTCAAACTGAAATGAAATCTAAAAGGGGCAGGAAGAGGGTTATACCAGCTGTGCACCGGAAATGGTAGCGCACAAAACGGAGCTGCGACGACGAAGATACGAACCCGCGAAGTTGGCATCACAAAACTGTCCAAAAATAATACAATTTAAAACGTCAACTTGGTGGCCGGTTTTGATGTATCAAACGACGAAATTAACGGGTGAAAATTGAGAGGGGTGAAGGGGTATATACCGAGATTGAGACGGAGCAAAGAAATTGTCGATCCAACGGTCGGATTGTCCAAAAAATTGGCGCTAAGTCGCTGTCCCGGAGCAAACTTTCTGAAATTCGTCCGCGCGCGCGTCGACGGGATTCCGTGCAAAACGTACGAAACGCCTAGACGGCGCATCCCGAAGGACGTTGGCCGCCACAGGGAGGTGCGGCGGTGGCGCCTGGCCGGAGGGGGCTCGCCGGCCACGGCGACGCGCGGCCAGCGGCGGCGCCGGCGCGGCAATTGGCGCGGCTGCTGCTACTAGCGACTACTGTTGCTGCCAGCTGCTGCTGTAGCGCGCGTGGCCGACGGCGGCGGCCCAGCGGGGTGCCCGCGCAGTGGCGCGCACGGTGGAGGTTGGCCGGAGGAGGGGTGGCGTGCGGTGGTTGAGGTGGTGGGTTGAAGAAGATGATGATGATGATGAGTAGAAGAAGAAGGAGATGAAGAAGAAGTTGATGGATGTGGTGGTGTTGTGCTCGGCATGGAGGAGGAGGAGAGAAGGAGTGGGTTGGCCATGGAGGAAGAGGAGGTCGGCCATGGGAGCTGCTGTGGGTGATGGTGTGTGTGAGTTGAGAGAAAGAGAGAGAGAGATGTATGTGTGTGTGTGTGTATATGAAATAAGAGGGAGAGAGAGAAAAGAGATATTATAGAAAGAGAGAGAAGGTGTTCGGCCACTGTAGGGGGGGTGTGTTGAGTTTAATAGGAAGAGAGAGAGAGAGTGTGAGATTAAAGAGAGGGAATATATATATATATATATACATATATATATATATATATATATATATATATATTTTATACATAGATATTTGTAAAGTGGAGAGAGAAAAATAAACATTTAAAATAGGGAAAATAGGGGAAATTATGTGGGAGTTTTGGGCAGTCATGGAAGAACAACATGGGGCTTGGGTTCGAGTTCGGTCGAGCCGGGTCGGGTCGAAATCGGACCGGGTGCAATAATTGAATTAAAAATAGGAATTTATAATCATGGGTAAATAAATAATATACTGGAACTCCAATAAATGGGACACAAGCGTCATGTGGGTAGTAGGCTTCGTGTGGGCCATGTCCCTATTTGGGGTCGACTAGGTTGGGTCGATGTCGGGTCCCGAAATTAAATTGGAAATTAAATCAGGTTTCACGGTAGATAATTAATTGGCCTAAATTGAACCGAAAGTTGTGCGAAGGAAATAGAGCACAAAATGGAGTGTCTGAGTGGGACACAAAGGTCATAGGTGAAGAGCGTCTCGAGTAGATCAGGCATGACAAGTTGGTTTCGAGAAAATGACAGGTCTGGTACTCCTAAATTAAAAGTTACGGTAACGCGCATATGATGATCAAGGAAAAGAGTGGGAATTCAATTAATAATTAAATGGTCTAATATTGACCCGAACTTGTGCGAAGCAAAAAGGATACAAGGGAACAAGTTCTAGTGGGACACGATATATCAAAATGAAGATAATCTTGTCTACTACAAACTCCAAGAAGGAAGTTTCCAGAGACTGGCATCCCTGATGCTCTAGAATTCCAAGTCACGGTAAAGAGCATTAAATCAAATAATAATCAAATAATAATATATGTTCAAAATAATTGATTTATAAAATTGAAAAAAAAAATAAGCCCAAAATTCAGGGGCTTACAAATGGATAACAACAAACTGTTGATTTGGATGTATACGACATAACTATGTCGACTGTTGCAATTTGAGGGTTGAGTTTATAAAACTCTTAATGAAGTTCAGTAATATTGACATGTATCTGTAAAGCAACAGTGATACTGAAAGAACTTCACCTATGTGAATTTAGAGATGGTGCCGTCTCAGTAAGATCTGGAGTTTATCTTATAAAAATTCACGAGACAGAATCAGCACATGGCCATTAATAGTGCTAAGCGAGAGATGTAGGCGAAGAACTACAAAAGAATGTGTGTAAAGCAACACCGATTTTATCACAAGGAATAGCTGGTTCAAAGCCCAGCTACCAGAGATTCCGATAAAATTTTGTGTTGCATCTACTAAGGTTAGGTTCAAATCGAATTACTAACTGTATTAACATTCTTTAAGTGATGTATATATTCTGGAATTCCTTTCCATCATTTCACTACCAAAATAAGTCATATCAGCGACGTATTTAGCGACTCCAAAGAAAACGTCGCTATTTTTTGGGGTTTTAGCGACGTTTATACAAGACGTCGCTGTTTGTCGCTGACAGCGACTAATAGCGACGTCTAGCGGCTGCAATTTGTTAAATGAGAATAGGCGTCGCAAGTTCGTCAGTACATGTCGCTGATGTAGCGACGTGTAGCGACGCAATTTAAGTAGCGTCGCCGTTTCATAAATACCAGCGACGTTTAGCGACGTTCTAGAATAACGTCGCTAATAGTTTCATATAGCAAGGGTTTCGCTTTTCGATCTTTCACAAAATTTCCCCCCAAATATTTCGTGCCCTCCTCCTCCGCGACGCCCCTCCGGCGATTTCCCTCCTCCGGCCTCCTCCTCCGCGGCGCTCCTCCGGCGATCTCCCTCCTCCTTCTCCTCCTCCTCCTCCTCCTTCCTCAGGTAGCTCCTCCTCAGGTAACTCTCCCCTCCCCCGCTTTCCAGTTTCTCCTCGTGTTCTAGCTCTCTCTCTCTCGCTTGTAGTTCGTGTCCACGAGAGCGTGGACTCGCTGCCGGGGACACGAGACTCACAGTGGACTCGCTTCTAGTTCGTGTGACACCTATTTTGTTGGTTTGGACAAATCGTGTCCCACTGTGTGGACACGAGACTCACAGTGGACTCGCTTCTAGTTCGTGTGACACCTATTTTTTTGGTTTGGACACGTCGTGTCCCACTGTATGGACACGAGACTTACAGTGGACTCGCTTCTAGTTCGTGTGACACCTATTTTGTTGGTTTGGACACGTCGTGTCCCACTGTGTGGACACGAGACTCACAGTGGACTCGCTTCTAGTTCGTATGACACCTATTTTGTTGGTTTGGATACGTCGTGTCCTACTGTGTGGACACGAGACTCACAGTGGACTCGCTTCTAGTTCGTGTGACACCTATTTTGTTGGTTTGGACACGTCGTGTCCTACTGTGTGGACACAAGACTCACAGTGTGACACCTATATACTGATACTGGGAGTTTTTTGGGCATGTTAACTGTCAATTTGATGTTTTGCTTGGATTCGAATTCTAAGTTGCTCGTCGATCGGCTTGAAAAGCAGGAGAAGAATATTGCAGTAACATTGTGTAAGCTTGAGAGGGTGTTCCCTCCTGGATTCTTTGACTCTATGGAGCATTTGCCAATTTATCTTTCATATGAGGCACGTGTTGGTGGGCCCGTCGGTTATCGGTGGATGTACCCGTTCGAGCGCCATCTAAACCACCTGAAGAGGAAGGTGAAAAATAAGGCACGGGTCGAGGGTTCTATTTGTGAAGCCTATGTCCTTGAGGAGATTACAAACTTCTGTTCAATGTATTTCAAGCCTCATATTGCTACAAATATAACAAGAGCTCCGAGGAACGACGATGGAGATATAGAATATAATGATGCATTATTGAAAGTCTTCAATGCTCTTGGAAAGCCTTCAGGAAAACTGAAAAAGAGATATTTGAATGATGAGGAACTAAAGGCGGCCCAATTATATATATTACTCAACTGCGAGGAGGATGAAGTGGAAAAGCTAGAGTGGTAAGTAAAAATCTTCAACATTCAAGTCATCTATTTGTTGATTCCGTTATTATAATTTAACGATTATATCCCGATATTTATTGGTTTTCAGCAAATTTAATGATTAGGTGAGGTCAAGTAGACCATACATTGCAGATGAAGAAGTAGAAGAAGAAATGAGACTTCATTTTCCGTCTTGGTTGACTGCATATGTACGTAAGAAGCTAGTTAGAATCTTCCTCCATTCACAACTGCACAAGAAATAACTTAACATTAAACTTAATTTTGTATCTTTTCGTGTTTAGGTCGATCGTCCGGACGTCATTCTTGAGAATGAATCTATTAGAACTCTTGCCAAGGGACCAATTTATGCCGTTAAAGTATGGCCAAGTTATTGCGTGAATGGGTTTAAGTTCAAGTCAACAAATGCTGTCATCAGAGATAGCTTCCTGGATCTTGATTCCACAAAAAATAGTTGCTTGTGTATCAAATCTACAAACTACAAAGATGTCACTCCAGGCAATGATTTCTATGGCGTCTTACGTGAGATCGTGGAATTGACGTACAACTATGGCATAGAGCCTACCAAGATCGTGTTGTTCAAAGTTGATTGGTTCGATCCCATACAAGATCAAGGATGGAAAATTGACAAACATGGTCTTGTAGATATTAACTATCGTCATCGATACCAAGGATACGAACCATTTATCCTAGCAAGTCAAGCTCAACTCGTATATTTTACAACATATCCTAGACGGGGAACAACAAGGTACGACTGGTGGGCAGTATGCAAGACTAAAGCCAGAAATACCTACGACGTCGACGAAGTGGCTTATCAGGAGGACGAGCGGCCTCTTGTACCTAATACAGTTGATGTCGACTCATCAGAAGTTTCCCATTCAATATCTACTTGTGTAGAAGAGGTACAAGTATCCGAAGGGAAAGACGAAGGAGATGCTAGTGACGATGAGGAGGAAGAGGAAGAGGATGAGGAGGAGGAGGCAAACGAAGAAGATGAATTTTCAGAGGATGATTGAGAAACTGTGATTTTGATGTATTCATACTTCTGTAATCTTAAATTATGAACTATGATCACTTTTGAAAACTTAAATTATGAATTCCAATGTATGCATATATTTCTAAACTGTCATTATATTTATTTATATTTTCAATCATAAACTGTGATTTCGATGTATTCATATTTCTGTAGTCTTAAATTATGAACTCCAATGTTATTATCAGTATGGCAGGACGACGCGGAGGCACCTCAGGACGACGCGGAGATAGGCCAGCACGATCCGTGTCCTTAGGTGGGCAGAGAGCTCCGTTACAGGAGGATGGCTCTGGACCATCCTCTGACCCGAGCACTCCATTGTACCATACGGTCTCAGGTCCGGGTGGCAGTGCACCTGCGACGAGCAGTTCCAGGCTTGCTGAACATACTACTTCCCCTAGCCTTCCTAGCGCTGACAGTAGCATGGCGGGTGGGGAGCAGGTGGAAAAGGTAGTCCCTACTCCCGCCCGTCCCGTCCGGGCGGATCCATACCAGAGCGACCCTGCATGCGCACCTCAGGTCGAGACGAGGATGGAGATTTGGGCCGACGGTCCTACGAAGTAAGTTAAATCAATATTTTATGCATGTCTGTATATCTATATATATTCATTAATACGTCGGTTATCGTTGTATACAGATATCGTCCCTCGTCGGTACAGAGAGCGTTGGGCACCTTTCTAAGGTCCAACTATGGGGGTCCGTGGATCAACTACTCGGATGCCTCGGAAGAGAGGAAGGCATTCTGTTTAGCCCACTTCAAGGTAACTAAAGATAGTTAATTTAGTATGATTAATATAATTTTAAGTATTTTTTAGAACTAATTATTTTAATTTGTAATTCTTGTAGAGGACTTATTTTTATCCACCACACCGCGCCGAGCAGATTGAGAGGCAGTTTTCTGCCGTCGCCGCCAAGTTGATCCGTGATGCTATTGACGATCAGAAAAAACGTCATCGCTCCGGAAAGCTGATTGCTGGTTGGATCACACCTGACCAGTGGACCACGATGAGGGCTCGATTTGAGGAGCCCGAGTACAAAGAGCGGTCGGAGAAGGCGAAGGCGGCTAGGACGATGGCCGAAAAGTGGTGTGGTGGATCGATTCCTATGACGGAGCATTTCCGTCGTCTGGTATGTAATTTATTGTCAAATATAAGAATTTATTGATAGTAGGAGTATATAATTTTCTATTTTACTAAAGAATAAAATATAAGAAACACGCAGGTGAAGAGGGATGAGGACGCAAACATGGTGACCGTCTTCCTGGCCACCCATCGGAAGGACGGAAAGCTCATCGACGACCGGGCTACTCAGAGCTATGTAAGTACTAATCTAGATTTCGTTAATTTTTAACACAACTTGAAGAATATACACAAAGGAAGAGTATGTTAGGCAACGTGGTCAAAGTTTTTCCAGAAAGGTGTTCTTCCCTATGCCGGTGTCTCACAACGTCTAGTGAACCTCCGGCAGAAGGTTGTCTTATCCTGGGTGTTCTGGCGTGCTGACTCCAAGACGTTACCGGAGTGCCCGAAACCAGGGGCGGAGCATAAGGTGGGCTCCCCCGGGCTGTAACCCGGACTTAAAAATTAAGTACTGGGAGGTACCAGTAAAAGCCACATGTAGACAATAGCTCAATTGGTTGAGTCAGTAGGCTTTTATACAGGTAGGCCAGGTTTCGAATCCTTAGGTTGTTGTTTCAATTTCTTTTGAAGCCAATTTTGTATTTTTTTTTTTTGAAACAAGTAAGCTATCACATGATTTTTTTTTTAGTCCCCTCTAATATTTTTTCCTGCCTCCGTCCTTGTCCGAAACACTTTAAGTGCTGATAAATACACGATTCAAATCTCGACGACATATTCAATTTTGCAAAAATTGTCAGTGAAATACAATCAATTTCTAACAGTACGTAAGGAAAAGTAAGCACGCGCACGAGTGTGGAGCTTGACTGGACCAGTAAGTAACTACGTACGTACTTAACTCCGGCCTATATAGCAATTAGTCGATCGGTTTCCAAAGAATGCATGACCGACGACCTGCTGATTACTATAAATTTAATATTTTAAGTCCTTAATGACCGACGGAACGCGTATTTGAGCGATTGAACGAACTCTGTTGACAGAAAGATGATGCATGCATGCCTGCCTGAACTCAGAAGGGTTTCTTTACGGAATTAATTATATTTGCATTCAATTTTTCTCTCTGTTTGTTTGTTTGTTTCTGAGTGGTACCACTGATATTGATGTACTGCCCGGCCCCTGGCCATCCCATCCATCGATTACAGTAGTACGCACTGGGTGTGTGCCAGCTTGCAAGAGTCTGGGATGGCATGGCATGGCATGGCCACTTTCGTGGAGCGTTTGAATTTTCTAGGCTACGTGGACCTCATCTCTCAACCCATGCATTCAAACTACTGCAGCTCTTCTTGTTTTGTTTCACTACCTATATTATTGGCAAAACTGCTCCGAACCCTCCCTAGCAAGCTGACGTACGTCCTATATGAACAAGGTGCATGCATGGCATTTGCATTTGGAGTTAGAGGTCTACCATAATTAATTTTTGGTCGTTCGATCCAGAGATAGAAGATAAGTTTGACAAGACTTCGAATTTGGACAATTTTTTTCTATTCTAGGATAACATTCTAAACTTAACATGATCCTATAAGAGATTGGAGTTGCCGGTGATACTCTAAGACCAATCTATAATACAAATTAAGGGAACCAAAAATAGTTATCAATGGAGCAATCCACCCCTCTGGACCAGTCCTTTTCCCTTGAAGGATTTCTTAAACTTTGCCATCTCGTTAGATATGTTTTATTGATAATTGTTTGAAAAATTTACCAAATTTTAGGTAAACATGTCTCAATATATATATGAGGAGGGATATTGCACCAAACTTATTGCATCAATTGTTGCACCAAACAATCTCAACCACACATTTATTTCAATCATGTGGTTATAAAGCATGCTGACATGGCAACAACTTTATGGAATGCTTTATAACCACATTTATGGAATGCTTTATATATATATATATATATATATATATATATATATATATGAAGCGGATCAAAAGTCCTCCTTAGAAAGCCTCATAAAAACTCTCTCACTCTCAGCCGTAATATTAATATTAATATTAATGTTAATATTAACATTAAATACTAAAATTAACATTAAACTTAGCATTAAATTAATATTAATATTAACATTAACATTAATTTAATATTAACATTAATATAAAAATAAAAATTATATATATATATATATATATATATATATATATATATATGACGTATTATTTTTATATTATTTTTATAGTGTCATGCTGTTTGTTCTTTTTCGTGATGTATCATGTTAGTATTTGAGAAGAGCAACACCACACCAATTTGACATCTTCCTTTTAAATTTTAATTTAATTATTTTTCTGTCCCTGTCATGGCCTACATGCAATTTCATTACGGAATTCGTGGTGGTAGGCGAAATTATGTGTCCACAAGATTGAGATTTAAAGAGGAGGAGTTGGGTTTTTTTTTTTTTTTTTCAGATACAGAAAACGAAAACCAGCAAAAACCAAATATCCACATTTCTTCCTCCTTGGTTGCATCTCTATAATAGATTGTCGGCATCTCTGTTTAACCTGCTTGAATCCAAATTCTATGTTTCTTACCTCTATTAGTTCTGCGTTTCCGTTTGCGCATTTTAAAACCATAGTTGTACCCTTTGCAGTCTAGAAAAAGATAGTATTGTTGGATAATTTATCTTGTTTCCTATAAGCATAATAATAAAATGTTAAAAATATCGGTCTATGGAAAAATCATGCACGAAACATTGTCCTAAGAGATTATTCGAGATTTATGTGCGAATTATGTCTCGAATCCTTCTAATGGTAAAATTTTCTTGCTACCGGCTTTCCGTCAACTCACACAGTCTCGAAAGAACGACCCGAACTTAGCTTTGCGCAGAAGATAGAAAGAATTAGAACATAAATGGAGGATTGAAATGGAATAAGTTTATGTAGGAGGAATAGACAAAAAAATCTTAGAGTGGGAGTCTTTTTTTTCTTTTCTTGTACCAACAACACAAAGGAGGCATGTACATATGAACCATGTCACAAAACCAATATATCAATGGTCCTTCAATAGGATTTAATAGGAATACAAGTGTGATAAGGGTTAATAAAGTGGTCGTTTATGGAGTTTAAGAAATGACCCTTAATAGAATTTTAATGTGAACAAAGGGGATAATAATATGAAGAAAATTTGGTTTTTCTCAACAATTACAACAAGTATTACTTGGAAGAAAAATTGAATGCTGGCTTATGATTTTATACTTTGAAGTATATATTTTGAATATTTTTTTTTAGTAACGATGGTTATATGTTATCTTTCCGCCTGTACAGTAACTTCTTTGGGTGGTTGTAGCTAGTGGAAAAATTATTCAGTAGTGTGGGTTCATGGTGAACCTTGATCCGTACTCAATAATGTAATAATACATCACCTATGTTTTTTCTATTTTATGTAAGGCTGTGTTTGATTGGGCTATTTTTCCATGGAAAATATTTCCATCACAAATTTTCCACCAATTGTAGTGTTTGATAGCTTATATTTTCCATGGAATTATTTTCCAAAAAACTATCATTTTCCATATTTCCATCTAAAATGGTGGAAAATGAAACTTGTCCAACCCATAGGAAAATATCATTTTCCATGGAAAATAACTATTTTCCGTGGAAAATAATGCCAATCAAACATCCAAATTAAGTTTTCCATGGAAAAATTTTAAAATTCCATGGAATTTTTTTCCTAGAAAAATAATTCCATGGAATTAATTTCTTTTCCACACATTTTCTACCTTGCAATCAAACGCACCCTAAGTCTAAATTAAAGAAAGAAAATATAACACATGTGTCATTATATCATTGGGTACGGATCAATGCTTACCATGAGAATAATTTAACGTAGTTAGTGACAGACCAGATAATATTTCCATGAAAAATACATCAACTTTTTCAGAAAAGCGAAAATATATTAGCTAAAAATTTAGTGGAAGCATCATATAAAATTTATAAATAAAAGCTAATGTGGTAAAGTTTGAACCATGACCTCTTAAGTACAAAATTTATTAGTTAAAGATAAAAGTTTGACATATTACAACCAAAAGTATATATCAGAAAAATAACCCTCGGCCTAAGGTGGATCCATTTTTTGCTTGTAGTTTCGTTAAATATCTCTTTAATGGAGGAGGAGGGAAGGTTTTTTTTTGGGAGATCACGAGGGAAGTCTTTTCTTCTATCATTCTTAAAAATAAAATAACCCATTTTGTAGACATATTGCAACTTACATGAACGTTGATTGATATGAACTATTATTTCTTGTTAACCCTAACCCTAACCCTAACCCTAACTATATATCACGCAAAACAGAAAGAAGAAGAAAAAAAATTGTATTTCTGTTGCACCAGTCTAAAGAAGTAGGAGGTCCATCAAACTTCAAAGCTTGTGGTATTGGTCAGAATAAACGTCTTCATCATCTATTATGCCTTATTTGTCAGTGAAGTGATTTGAAGAGAGAGGAGGAGGTCATGGAGAATGTAGCTGTGAGGAATTCCATTGTGCTGATCCTGATGATGAGCATCTCTGGAGTTTCTGTCGATGCTTTTCATTGTTTAGGTGGCCGAGTCCGATGCAAGCAGCAAAGAAATTTGCAAACACGAAGCAGTTTTAAACCATCAACAGACAAACTTCAGTTATTTGGAATCATCCCTTTGTCACAATCTTAACTAAAACACCACCACCGGTGGCTTGTGGTCGTCACCAAATTGTAAACATAATAAGAAAAATACCCTCGAATACTGTCCTTGATGAAAAACTAGTACATTTGGTTTATATTAACCACCAGTAGTTAATAAAACAAACAAGCATGGAAAACTAATACATTTGGTTTTGTATTAGTCACCAGTAACAAAACAAACTATCACGAACTTTGCAGGCTTTAGGTTGGACATCAATGCATACGGTAGGGAAACCAGATTTAGGTGATTGGTAATCAGTTACTTGTACCAATATTCTGGCGATCATATGATGTTGGAAGCAATAAACCTAAGCTTGAAAAACTACTAGAACACCATCATATGTAAAATGGTTTTTACATTTTAGTATAGTTTTCACACAACAAAAATATGAAAGTTACAAAGATGAATAACGATGACCGCTAACGTCGATAATCTGCCTTTCCATCATTCTCTGTACCATCACCTGCATGCCTGCAATAGCCTTTTTGTAAGCACGTGTATCCAGAAAAAAAAAAAACTACATCTGTAGTGATCAAAAACACCGGAAACATGGGAGAATATTTGATGGTTATGACTTTAGTTTTCTTATCATGATATAACCTAACTGATAGCCAACGGCATGGAGCTTCCAAGTCCAGATTCCAAAGGTAGTTGTATCTAGGTTTGTGTACATTTACCACAGCATCGACAATCTTTTGATAACTAGTTTAAGACATATCAGGAAATGAAATGGCATGGTACTTAATCAAGTAAGATATGCATTTATTAGGTAAACTCTGAATGTCCCAAGGTGATATCTGAACCAATTGCTGGCATTCACTTCTGGGTCCCAAATGTGCTACATGATTATAAAGCAGAATTGGTAGCTGCCAAGTTGTCCGCTTCTAAAGACTCGACGAGATTGTAAGAGATGAAATGCTATATGATAATAAACTACTAGAAGTGCATGACAGCTTTCTGTAAGAACATACGCATCCAGAAAAAGTTATATTTATACCGACCACCAACACTATAAACATGGGACAGGACTTGATGGTTAAGACTGCTACTAAGTTTTCTTCATCATAATGTTAGTTATTAAGATATAACTAAGGGTGGCAATTTGGGTTCGACCCGCCAACCTGCCTTATTAAAGGGGTTTGGGTCGGCCCTAGAGGGGTTTGGGCACAAACGGGTTGACCTGTCTAACCCGTTTAATAAATGGGTTGGGTTCGGGTCAAGGGTGGTGGCGCATTTATCAAACTTCATCCGTTCATTGAACGAGCTGGATTCAAATCCGCTCGTCTATCTAAACCCGATCCGACATAATAAAAGTTTGAACCATCTTTAACGAACTACTAGATTTTCACACAATTAACATTCAAGAAAAAGTAATTATAAATACAAGTATGCAAAATAACAATTTTGAAAAGAAATGGGGGTCCCGGCGCAGAAGGCGCAGGTTCGAATCCCCCCTTGGCATTTGCCAAGCCGGAGAAAAGGACACCTCAAAAAGAAGGAAAAAAAAAGGGAAAGAAAAAAAAACTTCAATCACTAGAAAATCAATAGGAAAAATAAATTTTGAGTCCACCCATTTGAACTGGTTAAATGTGTTGGCTTCGGGTTTACCCTAAACGGGTCAGACCTAAATGGGTCGGGTTTGTGTTGAGCCTAAATGGACCAACCCAAATTTAACACAATCCAACCCAATTCCCAAGATATAACCTAACTGAAAGCCAACAGCATAGAGCTTAAAAGCCAAGACTCCAAAGCTAGTAGTATCTAAATTAGTACATTTACAGTGTTATAAAATATGTTAAAAAGCGGCGCCTATATGCTATGTGGCGATCCACTGCCAAAAAAATTAGTATATCGTGCGTTCTAGGCAGCATTATGCCGGAAATAGCGACATTATGCGGCCAAAGAAGAAAAGCGCAGCCAGATTCTCGTCTTCGTTTTTTGTATAAAAAAAAAATTCAAAAATTGTCTTTTTGTCTCAACCCTTTTATTTTCTTGGTCAGTTTTTTGCCAGACCCAAACATATTTATATTGACCTATTATTTTCATATTATATTATTTTTGGTGAATTATAAATTATAATTTTATTTGTTATATACTTGTTATTGTAGTCTTTAGTCCATTTGAGTGTTTGCTAAAGTTCTTTATAATGTAATACTTGTTTTATTTATACATATAAACATAGTTTTGTATTACTTTCAATGAATTAGAAAATCCTAAGCTTTTTTAATGGTAACGTTTTTTTCCTGCATAAATCCGCCTAGGCGGCCACCTAGATGCCTGGGCATTAGGCTTCCCCTTGCACATAAGGGCCGCCTATCGCTTTCTATAACTCTGCATTTACCACATCGTTGATGACCTTTTGATAACAAGTTAGTATAGAACATCCGGAAGGAAACGGCATTGTATTTAATCAAGTAAGATTATTTGACGAACTATGAACTTCTCTGGATTAATATCTGAACCAATAGCAGTCATTCACTTGAGGGTCACAAATTTGGTGAAGATATTTGAAAAACTGTAAGATGTTTATAAACCAAAATTTGCAGATTCCAAGTAAGCTGTGTACAACTGTACATAAACAACTTGGTCAAATCAAAGAAAGAAAATGCGACATGACAATAAACTAGAATTTGCAGACGTCAGTCATACCTCCAAGATGTGGTTAAATTCCGTGTTTTTCTGTCCAAATGAATGTTTTCTAAGGCACTTGAAGCTCGCATTATATCTTCAGAGATCTCATCATCATATCTCGAATTGTAATCATCCTTCCTATAATTAGAAACTGATGATCCTAATCTTCGATCTGGAGGCATAAAATCATATTTGAAGTGCAAAATAACAGAGAAAAATTAATTGCAATTGTTTAGGGTAGATTTGTATGTTACCAGATGCCTGTGAAGCAGGGACTGGCCTGACAAAACATTTAAGAAAATAAGTCAGGTCACCCAGACAGTTTAGTTAGACTTCCAAAAGTTCTTTCATCTACCTTCCTAATGGAGGCAAGCCTCCAGCAACAGATGAAGATGGCCTACGACTGCTCCTTGTATCTGAACTTGATACTGAATCAGTCTCTGAAGTACTCATTTTCCTTACAGGTACCCTTGTTTGTGACAAATTCTGTTTAACATGTAACAGAAATGAGATTAGGGGAAAACGTGAGAAAGTTGTAAGCAATTAGAAAATTAATTTACAACTTAGTCATGTGAATAAAAGATGCTATTCAGGACAATGTAAATAGAAGACCCTATCTACCAGCACGAATGATTGAGCTTTCATCTTGTCAGACTTAACTATAACAGGGTTAAGGAATGAATATTTTTGGCTTATTTGGCCTTCTCCATGCCAAACATACCAACCTTGCGATCTTTAAAATCTACTATAGGATAAAAAGAAATTTGAAATTTGCTCCTTGGTTGCATATAACTTGAACCAAAAAGGTAAATTTATGTACCCTCCACCACTCCTGCTAAGTTCTATGCCAAGCACATCTCTTGTCCCACAGTTTACATACAAATGACTTTTGTAGCAAGGTAAAGGATTCACATCTATATGTGAATTTTAGCAATCTTTCCTGGAGCCTTCTCAAAGTATGCAGATCAACAGCTGACAGTGATCCACAGGAAAAGACAGTTGGTCAGTTGTTAAAAGACCACTACGGTTGGGTTTGGTACAGCTTATTTGTCTACAACAACAACAAAATCTTTATATCAAATTTTGGGGGTCGGCTGTTTGAATTCTTTTCTTCCATTCAGTTCTCTCAAGGGTCATGTCATCAGTAACACTAAAAAAGTTACAGCTTTGGGGTCGGCTGTTTGAATTCTTTTCTTCCATTCAGTTCTCTTAAGGGTCATGTCATCAGTAACACTAAAAAAGGTACAGCTTATTTGGCTGCTTCTGCTTCTTGTTTTTACTGAAAGCCGTAGCAAATGCTGTTTGGCAACAACAACAACTGCTTTTTTGATAAGCTAGTTCATTTGTGGGGTAGTTTTTGATAGAAGGGGGAGGCTGCACTCGAAAACTGTTCCTGTTTTCTGAAAAGCAGGAAAAATACCAAACCAAGTGTAACTTGTCAGTTTTTCAAAGATCACAATATTTGCTATGCGTCTTGAGCATAGGTGATCTTGATAAGAAATATGATATGCACAGCACAAAAAGGAGTCTTGGTTTATCCCGTCTTTAACATCAAGATGACAATTGAGAAGATAAATACTGCATGCTTCATCACCCAAAAGAGTGTTGTTGTTTAACAGGAGATAGTGTGGCACTTGAAGTTAGGGAATGCAAATAGACCTGTGCAGATGTGCTACCACAAGAGTTGCAAGTTGACTAGAATTGAACCGCCTAACCCAAAACCCACCGCATTCAATGGGCTGCTTTTCATTCAACTTGGGACTGGTAAAACCAAAAGTGACGACCCCCCCCCCCCCCCCCCCCCCCAAAACACACACACACACACACACACACACACACACAAAATTCAATTCGAACGTGAACCAGCTGTACCAGAGCCAACTCAACGCAGTCGAATGCAAATTATGCATCTTTAACAAATGTGTGTAAATAAATTTTATGTAATGCACGTAGATACATGCATATTAAGTTTCATGTAGATCTCAAATTAATACTGAAGCTATATCTATCTACAAGTTTCAACTGGTCCATATATAATAATAAAAAAAGTAGCTTCAAGTTTAGGGTACCCCAAGCAACCAACCGAACTACATGGGACCTGGCCTGATCCCAACCCAACCAGCTCCCAAACCCGACAATAACTCAGGTTGGGTTTAGGATTGGACGGATACCTGCCAAGGTAAATTATTCATTACAAATGACTAATTTAGAGGTTGGATAGGGTGCATTCGACCTTCAAGCCAACCCTCCAAAACTGTGCCTCCATGTGATCATATTCGATCCCTACTGAACAGAGGCGACAAGAGATGAGTGCCTAAGTTATGTAAAGCCAAAGGGTCCTACTACCCCAAGATATCCCAAACTCTTAATGCTTGCATGGGATACCATACAATAGTAGCACAGCATTGGTACCCCCTTCTGCAAGCATTCACGCACACCTCGACAAACTGCAAAAGCCAGCACCATCCTAGTGAGCATCCTATGTGCAACCAAATATCCTTGGAAAATATATCATAAACCCTAGTCTATACACATCCACATAGCAAAGGCAGACTTTGTATCGAGTACCTAAAATTTCAATGGACAATATTAATGAACTATTCACATATACACTACTCACATATAAAAAGTGATACATTAGGTTGTAAACTCGCTGAATGAAGCTGCCAACAAAATTCCATCTGAATGGTACAAACAAATTGGAGATACAAACACAGCCAAATTGGTTTAGATATTCTTGTTTTAAAATAATATAGAGGCTAAAATTGCAAAAAATAGGAAAATATGGCTGCCTTGTGCATCTTATGTATTACTTTGTAGTACATATTTTTCATAGTGAAGTGCATCGGCACTACAAAATCCCTGTACTAACAAAAGTAGTCAATTTAAGAGTGGCTGATTCCAGAACCATATACAAATAAGTATTGATGTGAATATTACGTGAAGCAGTAAAACAAAATTTGGAAAACAGAATTCTCTGTGTTTGAAGATTAGTTTAAGGGGAGGCCTTGTTTAAGCATGTGAAGGTCCACGTTATGGAATTTCCTAAAACAACTAGTACTAGAGCCGCAATCAAATTAATTTATATTGCTTATTGATTTCTTCCCCCCGTGGTATCTAACATGTCTGACATGGTACTTTAGAAGAAACAAAATCAAATTTTAATCAACTTCTACTTTATCATCACTATGAATGAAGACCAAGAGTTAACCCGAAATTGCCATACTTGAAACCTTAGATCAAGTAATTTAAATTAGTGGGTTCAAACTATAACCTCAGCACAAGAACTTTTTGAATAGGATATTAAGACACTATTAGTTAACAGAAATGTTTTCAATGAAGCTGTAGACCAAAATATCTAATGCTCTGTGAAACAATATGTTAGAACAGAGTTACGGAAGCCCTAGAGCAGTGTTTTAAAAAGCCCTTGAGGCACAAGGTTCATCCTTGAGACTTGTTTTCTATGAAGTGAAGCTCATTCACCTAGGACACCTGAGGCATGTGCCCCGTGCCTTATACACCCTCATACCTGGGGCACACTTGAAACACACAAAGCTCATTCATGTTCTTTCTTTTATTTTTATTCTGTTTTTTGTTTCTTATATTCAATATGTTTTAGTACTTCAGTGTTTCATACCACAAGTCAACTAACCTTACTACTATTGTAACCCCCTGTTTTCAAAATTTTAATAAATGAAAAACAATTCCAAATTTGCCCCAAATTGATTCCATTAGGTCCTAAATATTTTTCTATTAATTTTAGAATTTTTTTGCGATTTGTTTGGAGTCGTTTGGACGTCATTTGATTTTTTTTGTAATTAAATAGCTGCTACCGTATAAGCTGCATTTCTTCCCGTTTTGGCAAAACGGTAAAAATCTAACCCTAGGGTCAAGTTAGTAATTAACCATGGTTAGTTGCCCTAATTTTATTTTTCTATAAATTGGCACACACCCCAATGTAAAAAATCCCAATTTCAAAAATCAATTTTAATTTAATCCTCAAATTAATTCTTTTTTTATTCTCTTCCCTATTACTGAACTCCGGCGATCAACGGCGACCGAACTCCGGCGAGCCCCCGTTCTTAGCACCCAGACCCCGCCATCGACGACCAAGGGTACCAGCAAGACGAGCACGACGAGCCCGACCCAACGCCGCCGACCAGCGCCGCCCACGGCCACCGCAGCGCCGCCGGCCTAGCCCGCCCGACCTAGCCCGCCCGACCGATCGGGTAGGTCGATTTCCCCATCCTCCGTCAATTCTTCAATTTCTTTCTCCGAACGTGTTCATCTCGACACGAATAATCATTTGCCCCTGTTTGTGTCGCATCCCGACACCAGGACACGGAGTAATACCTAACCCTAAGTTTGACACGCGGACACGGACAAGATTCATGTCGTGGAGACACGAGACACATGTCTCTATGATGAGAATGACACGGGGATCGCATCCCAATGCCTCGACACGAGGAACACGAGTCAGTAGGCTTGAGACATGAGCACGACACGAATTTAAGTGTCACGTACACGAGATGTCACGTACACGAGACACGGGGACACGAAGAAGGTGACCCAGATTCATTTTGTTTGAAATAAATATCTACAGCACCCGTTCTTAACCAGTGGCCACTTGGCCCTACTGGCCAGCGCAGCCGCTGTGAAACCCGCGCGCCCCCTTGGGCTGCCCGAGTTCGAACCCCCCCCCCCCCCCCGGTTGAATTTTTACGATTTTTTTGTATAAGTTGTATATATATATATATATATATATATATATATATATATATATATAAATATACATATATACTAATGGAAACCCTATTCTACCACCTAGGCCGAACTGGCCAGCGTAGCAGTGATGAGCTATGCCCCCTTCCTGTGAGCACAGGATCGAACCCCCCTTTGGGTGGGTTTGGTTGTTTTCTTTCAAATTGTTTTGTTTTAGAGTTTAAATATATATATTTGTATATAATATATAATGTATATAATATTATATATAGTGTAAATACATATATCCATACATACTATATAAATAATATATTTTCTGTCCAAACTCATTTTCTGCATATTTAAATTAATTAATATAATTTATTTAAAGAGAATTTATGTATATACATATATATATATATATATATATATATATACATAAATTCTTTGTGTTTTTGATAAACACCTCATATACATACATATATATATACATATATATATATATATATATATATATATATATATATATATACATAAATTCTCTTTAAATAAATTATGATAAAATAATATTAATATAATATTGGTTTTCTTTGTGTTTTTGATAAACACCTCATATATATATATATATATATATATATATATATATATATATATATATATATATATCATTTAAATTATGTTATTTAATTCAGTCATTTAATTTATGTCATTTATTTAAATTATGTCAATATAAATACAGTGCCTATACTGTAATATGTATTTTAAATTCTGTCATTTAATTTATGTTATTTAAATTCATGTCAATATAAATACAGTGCCTATACTGTAATATGTATTTTAAATTCTGTCATTTAATTATGTCATTTAAATTACGTCGTTATAAATACAGTGCCTATACTGTAATATGTAAATAAATACAGTGCCTATACTGTAATACGTATTTATAAATACAGTGCATATACTGTAATATGTACGCTTTCAATTATCTGCAATTTAAATTCCATGTATTTAAATTCCGCATTTATTTACGATTTACGTACTTTGTGCAAACGACCACTCTGAGTCCAAGCCTAGCATGGGTTGATCGGACTCAAGTGAGCCTACACATATTCGGGGTCTAGTCAAGTCATGTTGGACTTGATTCACGGCTTCGGATCCCGTATCTGGACTTCGGTTCAATTTTAAATACGTGGACGAATACATTAAATAATTTATTTATTTAATTTCAGAATCTGTGATTTATAAACTTTGAATTTTCAGACCACTTTTTAATGCTGAATAAATCCTAGAAAAATTGCTATAAAATACTATGTTAATTAATCTAATTTAATATAATTTTTTCATGATTTAATCTACTGTTTTGACACTGTTTAAAAATAGTAAACCAGAACTCACTTTCAATGCACACTTGTATTCTGATTTTTAATAAATACTTACACTGGATCATAAATTCCAGAAAATTTATATTAAATTACTATAATTAACAAGGATCAATTTAGTATATTATTCCATATAAAATAGTACTGTATAACTATCTTAATAATTATTGGAACATAAAGTACAGTTTGATTAATTAAATAATTAATAGGCTTAATTGCTACTTGATACCCTCAACTATTACCGTTTTTCAACTTTGTACCCTAAACTTTTTTTCGTAACAACTTGATACCTCAACTATTTTTTTTTTCAACTTAGTACCTACCATTTCAAAAAATCCCAAAATGCCCTTATCCCTTCCCTCCCTCCACCCCCTCCCCCACTCCAACCACCCCCCCTGCTAGCTCCGGCCGAACCCCCCCCTCCTCGCTTTCGGCCAACCTTCCCCCCTCCTCGCTTCCGGCCAACCTCCCCCCCCCTCTTCGCTTCCGGGCCACCCCATGCCCCGCCTCCCGCCCCGCACCCCCCTTCCCAGCCCCCCTCCTCCCGCTGCCGAGCCCTAGGGAAGAGGCGGGAGCGGGCGGACGGCCGGAGCGAGAGTGGGGGGATGGCCTGAAGCGAGCAGGGGGGGAGCTGCGGCCGGAGCTAGTAGAGGGGGGGGCGAAGCGAGCAGGGGGGAGGGGGTTAGGGGTAGGGGCATTTTTGTCCAAAATAATATCCGGGTATCAAGTTGTTACAAAAAAAGTTTAGGGTACAAAGTTGAAAAACGGTAATAGTTGAGGGTATCAAGTAGCAATTAAGCCTAATTAATATTGATTTGTGTGTTTTTGGAATATTTTAGTATCGGGACCTTACCCTACCTTAGTGTAGAGACCTACTTGTTAGTCTAGATGTTGTAACACCTCACTTTGGACTACTAGAGCTTCACCTAGCTAGTGTCCTATTAGGAGCCGTATCACAACACTAGTGTAATCTTAATCATAACTTAGAGGCTGAGTTGTATATCATTTTTACAGGACACCGGACATCTGTACCTTCATATTATTACTCTTGCTTTGCTCAAGGCAAGTACCCCTACAAACTTATTTACTGCACATGATAATGAACTTTAAATGAACCATGTTAAACACTGCTTTCTGAATAAACTGCAAAGTAGTATCATTACATGCTTTATATGGATTCTCAGTATCTTCACATGCTTAGAAGAGCTTTTACATGATCTCACATGATGGTTACTAGGACATGGAGAAAACTGATAGTTGAGTACGTGATCATGCCCTTATTTGTACGTACGTACCGAGTAAGGTCGCATTGTATATGCATACCTTGTCTAGGCTTTTATCCCGCATTTTTGTACGGATGTACACCTATGCTTGTGCACTTGTACGTATGTACATTTTATATACTTGTGCCACAGCACATTTTACACCTATTGACGATCACGTACCTGCTCCAGTTTTAAACTATATATATGCATGTGTCGCTATGACAAATGCATCCTTGCCATGATAGTTGTGATTTTACATGATAGATTGTGCCATGTTAGGATTGCAGTCACTTCATCTCTTACCATGTCATGATCAGTATTATATGTTTGTAGTACAAGTACTTGTTTCCGTCCTGACAGGATAACGTTGTAGGTGCACTTTCCGATGAGAAAATGCTTTGCGATACTTTTTATGGAGCTGCTTTTGAGGACCTGGCCTTTGCTCCAGAAGAGGCCCCAGCGGGGAACCTTGCTTAGACTTGCCAGTCGACTATAGACTTAGAGTTATTACAACTTTTATTTAGTTACTGGACTTTGTCTCCAGTTATTACTTTGGAAGTGTATTAAACTTTAAAACATGTTTGCTTTCATCTATAAATGCTGTGTTGTGACAAACAATCGCAAATGCTTTAAATATAATCTTTAGCACACTTAGTACTATCCTGACTATCTTCTAGAATAGCTTACTACGCTTTTACCAAGCGTAGGCTGGACATGGCTCGGCCTGGCCCAACAATTTGGGTAGCGGGTCGTGACAACTATAATTAATAAATTCGCTACCATGACTTCTGATGTATCAAGTCAATCAAGAAAAGAAACTGGTAGAAAATATTGTCACCAAACGAATCCTAAAGATAGAAACACTATTAACTAATTTCGGTGTAGTCCTGGATTTGTTGCATTAAGGGAAAATTGAGCACGCTAGTTGAAGAACGTCATTTATGGTCGTAAAACAAAGAAATTTAGCCAAGTAGTTACAGGAGTGGAATTTCGACATAGTCATGCAGATCCCTCTTTGTTAAAAACACGAGATTGGGATCATTATCTTGATGGTCTATGTGGACGATATCCTTCTATCTGCCAGAGATGTTAAGGGCACGAACAAGACCAAGGAATATCTCCAAAAACACTTTGTTACAGAAGTCTTAGAACAACCCCACTACTTCTTAGACATTGAGGTCGCTCGCGACAAACAGTTAATTGTTCTCAGAATATGCTATGGGCTTGCTACGGAAAACTGGATTATTTTATGCTAAATGAGGTGATACTCCTAAGGAGAAGAATCCCAATTTATAATTTGAGGATGATGAGGACATCACGGATAAATATCAGTACAATGGTAAATTGATCTACCTAATCGTTACAAGTGCACAAATTTCCTTCATAGTGGGTCTAGTAAGTTAATTTATGGAGACTCCAAAGTGCTCTAACTGGGATAATTCATTGAAGGATCGCTGGAAAAGTGCTCTAACTGGGATAATTCATTGAAGATTTCAAGATATGTAAAAGGATCGCTGGAAAAGGCCTTTTGTACATCACCATGGACATCTCAGTATCAAGCATTCTTATAATGTTGAATGTACAAGATCAATAAGACGTCTAAATCTAGTTTGTGCACTTACGTTGGCGGAAATCTCGTCACTTGAGGAGCAAATAACATATCGTAGTAGCCAGACGGAGTGCAGAGACCGAGTATATAGATATGGCTCATAATGTTTATGAGATGATGTGGCCAAGAACGTAAATAGCCAACCTTATATTATTTAACTGAGCCATTGCCTACAAACTGCAAGAACCAAGCTGCCATTTTATTGCTAGCAATCAGGTTTTCTACTAAAGAACCACACGCATTAAGATGGAAGTTCGTTCGAAATGCAGTTATAAGCACGCATATTTGCACTCTATTCAGTCTTCTTGGGGATCAGTTTGTCGATCTGTTTAAGAAATGCTAGCTTCTATCAAGTTCTCTACCTTATGTACCAAGCTGGGCATGCATAATATATATGCTCTAGCTTGAGGAGTGTTAGAATAGTTATAATTGTTACGGGTAAAGTGCAAAAATCCCTCGTTAAATATGTGTCTTTTGCACTAAAAGACCTTTTAGAATTTTTTTTCAGTTTACCCCTCCTTAGATTATATATCCGCTCGATTAGATCCCTCCAGCCAAATTTTAAAAAATTTATACCAAAAATACCCCTCCCCCCCCTCCGGCGGCGCCGGCGAGCCCCCAAACCCCTCCCCCCCATCGTCGGCGATCCCCCAGCCCCCCGGACCTCCCCCCGCCGGCGATCCCCCAGCCCCCCCGACCCCCCCCATCCCCCCCCCCTCGCCGGCGAGCCCCCAGCCCCACCCTCCTCGCCGGCGAGCGCTCCCCCGACCCACCCCCCCTCCTCCTCCCTCGCCGGCCTCGACCCCCCCCTCCTCCTCCTTCGCCGGCCCCGACCCCCCCTGTAATGACCCGCTCCGTCCTAGCGGAACGCCGATTCAAACGGCAAGTGCAACGACTCAAACGAGCCGTCGACCCGAAGAGTTGGCATCGACCTGATGAAGAATCGATGCAAAGGCTTACATTGGCCGTCAAGATGAATCCAGACTTAGACTTTCAAAGGCGCGCTCGGAGTATCACTCGGTCGATTGCGAACATCGCTAAGGTGGGTGGCTCCGATGAACCCGTCACTGCTTAGCCTAGACACATAACAATACGGACACTATCACGAGAATCGCTAGGCGATAACACCGCGCATGCTAATAAAGGACTCAACGCACCTAGCTAAGGGAATAATCCCATCATGTATGCTTGTATAGAATATGGAAAAGAACATGAAAATTGTGAGAACTCTCGTACCGCGCTCCACGCTCGTGCTAAGGCACAAGCTTACGTGCAAGTCCCTTATGCTTTCAACAATGAAACAATAAATGGTTTACAACAATGAAACGGGAAGACTATCAACATAGTCGTTCCGAGTAGAGTTTAGCAACATTGAAAGGCTATGGGACCAATGGGTCGCCAAGGCGACTCCCGCACAGGGAGTTGCAAAATGTATAAATGAATGAATGAAAGAATAAGTAAATGAATGAATCGACGAATGAAATGAATGAATATGTGAATGAATCAAAACGAATGAACAAGTGAAAGAAAGAAAGAAAGGAAAGAATGAAGAAAAGATAAGAAAGGACTGGTTAGCGACAGGTGTGACGGGCACGTACAACGGGGCTCGCTACCCGCGCTGCACGGACGCCAACCTGGTCGATAACGCATTATGGCTAAGGGTTAGCCTATGGCTCAAGACAGCCGTTAAGTTAAAATGACAATAAAATACGAAATGGTCGTGGACAGCTCGTGCACGAGCGAAAAGGGATTCCAAGGGCAACGAACGACGATTTCGTGGCCGGCCTAGGCGGAATCATGGCCTACAGGCGGACAGGTGTGCGGGCTTGGGCACATAACCAAACGTAGGGCCGGTTATTCAATAGTCTATCAAGGTGTACCAGCCATCACGCTTGATAGATGAGAATGCCACAGGAGAAATGTCCATAATGGCTGACTTGCCAGCGACCGGTGCATATAGATTAAGTGGGCTTGCTGGTGGCAATCCACGTGCAAGTCCTTGCATTGAAATCAAGGTGGTCTAAGTGAACTAAACAAAGCGCCTTCTGAATAGGCTTGAAATATATCACACCAAATGATAAAGAGTACTTTATGAAGTGAGTTAGAAAACACGTCTACGACGCGCTAGAAACTGAGGAAGGAACACGCCCTTGATATTGAATGTTCCCAAGAATCACGTTATGATATTACACATGAATTGTTGACTAACTTGGTTTACATTGAACAGGGAAGGCCGGACGGTAAGTATGGGTAAGTTATGCATGTATTTCCATGCGACACTTGTATTCGACAACACGAGATAGGCTATGAAATATGTCATGAAACTGATCCTAAGGCAAGATTAGAAAGACAATGAATGATAGAGATGCACAAAAGTAAATGGAACGTGTTTGGTAATGATAGCGTTGTGGGCGAGCTAGCCTCCCCACCAGTGCATAACAATGTACTGATAACCCCACAGTCTGCTTGCAGGAAGCAGGAAACGTCGGCGGGTGCGGAGCTTCCATCGAACGTGCTAAGGCGCGGAACTATCTCTGGAGCCTTGGAGCGTTGCAAGGAGCTGAAGCACCCTATATAGGACATAATGTATCGGAATATCGCCATGAATCATTCCATCTTGTAAGCCACTTGGCACGCCTTTTATGTTTTAGAGAGAGAGAGCTTGAGCGATTTGTAATATCGGCCTAGCGCCGCTTGTAAACTTCTTGAAAATCAATAAAGTGTTTGAATTCGCTTCAACTTGTGTTCATTTACTTTCCGCTGCAAATGGGGACACTCTGTGCGACTCTGTGGCCTAGCTCAAATCAGCCGTTTCTGGACATAGCCTTGCACGGGCGCAACCTAGGCCCGTGCGACATCACGCCTTAACGAGGACGATCGCTCCTGCGGGAGCGGGGCGTGACATAGTGGTATCAGAGCACGGCTTTACGTCCTTGGACTTCATTTCGATTCTCTTAGTTTTGAAAGCTCGTTGGAAACAAAAGAAGTGTACGCTCTCTCTCGTTGTGCCTTGGGAGTTCCATACAATAAGTCTAATATTTTCAAAAGCTCGTACAAGTACTCGATCGAACGGGATCGATAGGCAAAGGCCTTTGTGCCGAACCACGACAGACTTGAGTCGAAGGAAAACTAAAATGCTAGAAGTTAGCAAAACACAAGGCTCGCTTGAATAACTTTACGCTAACAATGTCGAACGATGTTAAACTTGACTCGATAGAGAACATATGTTAAGTTAACATGTCGCGTGCGTGCCTGACTAGTCTTGCGTCGACCTAGCAAGTGAGCGTGCAAACTCAAATATAGTCCGCACGGGATGGTTATGCACGCAGCCTTTTGGCTAAGTTGTGCCGAGTATCGCGCACCTAGACTTTCTGGTGGAAACGAGTTGCGAGCGAGATTGACTATCGCTCGGACGAGAATAAGGGAGACTTAGAACGTATGTTAATAGAGACGCTACTTGACCGGCGCTAAAGCGAACACGGGAAAATGGTTCTTAGAATTTGAAGAATGAGCGAACGCGCAATTGGACATGTCGATCGGGAGTCGAATAACCTTTTGAGGATTTGTAGAATGACTTGACTCCGAGTGGTGTATGTGATAGCTTCGAAGAAGGAAAAAGAGGGAGTGTCGATGACTAGTCGAATGGCTCGAACCCTGAGTGGTGTATGGACGTTGTAGAAATTGTTCGAGCGAGACTAAAGGAGTTACGAATAGAACGAGTGTGTCGGCAAGCGATGATATCGCAAAAACCTTGGGATGAGTGACGCTTAGTTGGTTTCGACTTCGAGAGTCTCAAACGAGATATCGTTCGGACGGATTAAGAATGCGTATTACGAATCATGAAACGAATGGAGGTCTTGGTCGAGGAAACATAGGAGATCGTGCATGCGATTTTGAATTTAGTCGAAGGGATTGAAATTTGAGTTAAGATGAAATACCCATGGACGAGATCGAAGATAGCACGATCGGAAGATAGTGTGCATGGAAAACGTTGGTTTGAAGATACGAGAATGACTAAAGAATTGGAATAAATGTTGCTCGATGACGAGTTAACACGAGATAGTGTGAATTGAGGAATTAAGTTGCACGACTCGACATTCGTTGCAAAAGGAAGATCGTCAGGTTATGTACATCATCGATGGTATTGAGGCGTATCAAAGATCGATGTACGATAACTCGGGGGTACTCTGATTCGATGAAGGATGATCGTGTTAGAAGTTACTGTTTTAAAGGGTGCTATGTTGGGGATTTGATAGAAATGAACGTTTGGATGAAAAAGGAAAGTAACTTGATTGTTCGGTGATAACCACAACGACAACGATCTTGTCTTGCACGAGCGCAACTTCAGCCTCGTATATGCGTCACGTCGGATTTGGGACGATCGTTCCGCGTGAGCGTTGGCATGGTGATTCATGTCCAGCGGGAATGGTCGAACTAAAAATATCATGGCATGGCAACTTTGATCGCTTAGACTTGTGGTTTGAAGCGAAGGTGAATTCGATGATTGTTAGGACTTGCGATTGAAGAATGAGAAAACTTGAGGATTGAGTAGACCCAATCCGCGTATCGAAAATGAGCAAGTCTAGACGCAACGCAAGAGTTACGTCCCGATGAGGACGATTATTCTGCGGGAATGTTGACATGGTGATTCATGTCCACCGTGGATAATCAGACTTGCGTGAGATCGGGGCGCGACATATTGCAAGGCTAGACGACCTTGTGATCGGCTACGTGAATTGGATAGGACGGATAGGTGAATTATATCAAACATACTTGAAGAAATAGACGATGGTAATTGCTAGTGCGGACGCAAGAGATTGACATGTCAAGGATTTGATTGAGGACAACCTATCGTAGGATGACTTTCTTAAACGAGCTCAGACATGGAGCGGAGAATGTGTTGATGCGAATAGGAGGAACACTGCTTGATGTTTAGAAATTTGAGTAAAACAAACTTGGGTAGAAACTCCCGTACAAGCGAACAAATGGTTTGACCATAGGATTTGGGACGAGCGTCGTGCAACGACCTTGCACGATGAGCGACGGACTTGACTTGTAACTATGACCTTGTGAGCTGACCTAGCGGATAGGCGGACGACCCTATGCCGAGTGATTGAACTTGTGCGATTGACCTTACAGTATCGTCTGGACGGACGATAGACTTGGAAAAAACAAGACTTAGAGTAGGACGGGGAACAGGGAGTGTGCGTGAACGACGACGAAATTGGTCCCAAACGAAGGGAATGATAGGGATGGATGATGCGCAAGTAAAGTTGGAATAACGAATTGAATCATTGGTCGGAAGACGTACTCGATGATAGTGCAATACTTGGTTTTGAATCGGACGGACATTACTTAGGCTTGGTCGACCCTGCTAAGAAGAAATCATACTGATTTCGTGGACAATAGCACTTGAGAAGCGAATCGAATCATCTCGAGGACCGAGATAAAACGATAGTGAGATGCATTTGAGTTTGGTTCTAAATCAAAGTTAGTGAAACGATCGGCAATTCGAAACTATCACGAGTAGCTTGTCCGACTTCGCTAGTCGCTAAGCTTGGTTGAAATGTACGTATTCGGGGGACGCCTTGGATATGTGCACGATCCAAACTCAGCGATACGATGAACTCGAATGCAGCTGCAAGTAGGCGTTGCGATGCGCATGAACGAATGAGTGAGTTTGCCTCAGCCTACGACCCTCGTATTCGACGAATTACAACGCACCTCGTGCGACCGTTTCAGTCCCATAACACAACAAAATAGCAACCAAGTCGAAGAAGCGCTTGAATTGAATAAGTACCATCAACTCTAAAATGAATGAAAAGTTATTCAATGAAATCGACCAAACGTATGCGACACGGAACTCGGAAAGGTACCGAGCATGGTTCGATGCCATCGAACGATAGAGCCGTTCGATAATATTGTCCATAAAACACGATGATACGAGTTAAGGAATGGTAGGATGACCCGTACTCAGGAAGTCTCGAGGACGAGACTTGTTTTGAGTGGTGTATTATGTAATGACCCGTTCCGCCCTAGCGGAACGCCGATTCAAACGGCAAGTGCAACGACTCAAACGAGCCGTCGACCCGAAGAGTTGGCATCGACCTGATGAAGAATCGATGCAAAGGCTTACATTGGCCGTCAAGATGAATCCAGACTTAGACTTTCAAAGGCGCGCTCGGAGTATCGCTCGGTCGATTGCGAACATCGCTAAGGTGGGTGGCTCCGATGAACCCGTCACTGCTTAGCCTAGACACATAACAATACGGACACTATCACGAGAATCGCTAGGCGATAACACCGCGCATGCTAATAAAGGACTCAACGCACCTAGCTAAGGGAATAATCCCATCATGTATGCTTGTATAGAATATGGAAAAGAACATGGAAAATGTGAGAACTCTCGTACCGCGCTCCACGCTCGTGCTAAGGCACAAGCTTACGTGCAAGTCCCTTATGCTTTCAACAATGAAACAATAAATGGTTTACAACAATGAAACGGAAAGACTATCAACATAGTCGTTCCGAGTAGAGTTTAGCAACATTGAATATGGGACCAATGGGTCGCCAAGGCGACTCCCGCACAGGGAGTTGCAAAATGTATAAATGAATGAATGAAAGAATAAGTAAATGAATGAATCGACGAATGAAATGAATGAATATGTGAATGAATCAAAACGAATGAACAAGTGAAAGAAAGAAAGAAAGAAAGTAAAGAATGAAGAAAAGATAAGAAAGAAAGGAATGGTTAGCGACAGGTGTGACGGGCACGTACAACGGGGCTCGCTACCCGCGCTGCACGGACGCCAACCTGGTCGATAACGCATTATGGCTAAGGGTTAGCCTATGGCTCAAGACAGCCGTTAAGTTAAAATGACAATAAAATACGAAATGGTCGTGGACGGCTCGTGCACGAGCGAAAAGGGATTCCAAGGGCAACGAACGACGATTTCGTGGCCGGCCTAGGCGGAATCATGGCCTACAGGCGGACAGGTGTGCGGGCTTGGGCACATAACCAAACGTAGGGCCGGTTATTCAATAGTCTATCAAGGTGTACCAGCCATCACGCTTGATAGATGAGAATGCCACAGGAGAAATGTCCATAATGGCTGACTTGCCAGCGACCGGTGCATATAGATTAAGTGGGCTTGCTGGTGGCAATTCACGTGCAAGTCCTTGCATTGAAATCAAGGTAGTCTAAGTGAACTAAACAAAGCGCCTTCTGAATAGGCTTGAAATATATCACACCAAATGATAAAGAGTACTTTATGAAGTGAGTTAGAAAACACGTCTACGACGCGCTAGAAACTGAGGAAGGAACACGCCCTTGATATTGAATGTTCCCAAGAATCACGTTATGATATTACACATGAATTGTTGACTAACTTGGTTTACATTGAACAGGGAAGGCCGGACGGTAAGTATGGGTAAGTTATGCATGTATTTCCATGCGACACTTGTATTCGACAACACGAGATAGGCTATGAAATATGCCATGAAACTGATCCTAAGGCAAGATTAGAAAGACAATGAATGATAGAGATGCACAAAAGTAAATAGAACGTGTTTGGTAATGATAGCGTTGTGGGCGAGCTAGCCTCCCCACCAGTGCATAACAATGTACTGATAACCCCACAGTCTGCTTGCAGGAAGCAGGAAACGTCGGCGGGTGCGGAGCTTCCATCGAACGTGCTAAGGCGCGGAGCTATCTCTGGAGCCTTGGAGCGTTGCAAGGAGCTGAAGCACCCTATACAGGACATAATATATCGGAACATCGCCATGAATCATTCCATCTTGTAAGCCACTTGGCACGCCTTTTATGTTTTAGAGAGAGAGAGCTTGAGCGATTTGTAATATCGGCCTAGCGCCGCTTGTAAACTTCTTGAAAATCAATAAAGTGTTTGAATTCGCTTCAACTTGTGTTCATTTACTTTCCGCTGCAAATGGGGACACTCTGTGCGACTCTGTGGCCTAGCACAAATCGGCCGTTTCTGGACATAGCCTTGCACGGGCGCAACCTAGGCCCGTGCGGCATCACGCCTTAGCGAGGACGATCGCTCCTGCGGGAGCGGGGCGTGACACCCCCGCTCCCTCGTCGGCCCCGACCCTCGGCTCCCTCGCCGGCCCCGACCCCCCTGCACCTCCTCGTCGGCGAGCGACCCCCCGACCCCCCCCCCCCTCCGCCTCCGTCGCCGGCGAACACAGCCGAAGAAGGAGGGGGGGAGGGAGGGGTAAAATTGTCATTTAGGGGCAAAATGAGCAAATTTCATACTTTTGGGAATTTTAAGAGCATGGAGTCTTTTAGTGCAAAAGGCACATATTTAACGAGGGGTTTTTTGCACTTTACCCTAATTGTTACTATAGTGTGTCCTACCTAGTATCACTTTGTACTCATTTATATTTTATGGCATCACAACAGCATTCTTCATCGTTCTTAGTCTTGGCTTGTACACATGGACAATTGAAATCTTTAAAGGAAACCTAAACACAGAACTTATATATTAGTACCTAATATTTGTTCAAGTAATACACATCTATTTGCATGAGATTTCTAATTAGTTAAGATATTTACTTAGGTAGTAATGAAAAGGGCATTTATCGTTAACTATTCCTGTCTTACACTTATTACAAAAACCACCCCTACTTTGAAACTAATTACACGGACCACCCCTATAGTTTATATTTTCTATAGAAACTTATAACACTAACCATCCCTATGTTTTATTAAAATTATAAAGCAGAGGGGTGGTCGGTGTAATTATTTTTGAAATATGGGTAGTCCATGTAATACTCATGATACATAGGGGTGGGTCAACGTATTTATTTCTAATGAAAATTATCAAGTTACACATCAAGTATCATACCTCGTATTTTAAATATCCTTCAAGAACATCCAATAGCATTGGTCCACTTTCACTATTCCTGTTCACATCATACCCATTTTTATTACTGAAATCTCTCAACTCAGCTTTCCAAGAGTCCTTTTGCTGAAAGCAAATACCACCAATAAAAGTTGAAGTTTCAGACATTGAATTTTGCAATAGACAAGTACTTCATAGAATAGATATAGCCACAAATATACCAAATTACACTCAGGCAAGTAAACTTTGAGAGTGTGGCCTAGCTGGGCCCAGTCCAAGTATTCACATACCAGAGCTGTCAATAGCCTTCCTGCAAGCATTAATCTTTTTTATCAGTAGAGGAAAAGAAAGAACTTGGACCCATAAATTGTGTAATATACTAATATTAAGCAGGCTTTTCTTGTTATCAACACTGAGATAAAGTCTTATCAACTGAAGTAACTGAATAATCTATACATCAGTAAACGTTTCCTCAATTTAATACCTATATATATACATATGAATTAACAAGGAGAACCAATAGGTCCGTCAAGGAGCTTGCCATAAAGCAACAAAACTAATTTGCAGATAGGCAGATCTTCCTTCTCTGATAGACAGGTTAAGCTCATACAATCAAAGAAGACCTTCAGGAATTTCCCAAGAATATTGAAAGCATATGAAGATGACGAGGTAAACATGTAAACCTATACTAATGGGGAAGTAGGGCTATATCTACTCTAATTATCCACATATTAGTCGTCACTCCACCGTACATATCCTTGATAATCTCAACACTGCAACGAAAGCTCGTGAGTTCTCCAAAAAAAACCTAACATTGTCCCTAGGGACCCTATCATATTCTTGTTCTAAGTGAATAAAATTCATCCATCGATTCAACTACTTATCTAAATTATTTTATTTGACTTCTTGTAAGTAAATAGCTTTCACTTGTTATAAAAAGCTACTCCAAATTCTGGTTTCTTCTCTTTGCTCAGCTAATTTCTCATAGACTTTCGTAAATGTAGCTACTATCTGATAGAGTTTCACAATGTCTGTCATAAGCTTGATTTTACCAATATATATCCCTTGTTTTTACCAATATACCAAGGTTTGCAGTATCTGCTGATACAATACCAAAATAGCCAAAAGTGCTGAAAGAGACTGATTCAAACCATTTAAAACCTCGGAAACTACCGAGATTATACCCATAGGAAGGGTCCGAAACCGACAAAGCAAACCTTGCAAAATACAATGAATTTATTGAGTGTAGTTCTTAGGATGTGGTTAAATGCATAAGTTAGTCGTACCAACCCTTCATCTCCAAGGAATTTCCAAACCTCAATAATATAGTCGAACCATTGACAAAATGGTATAAATAATTAAATAAATAGATATATAAAAAATGAGTCAATGTACAAAGGGTGGCCAAAACAAGCATTATTATTTACGAGAATATCAACCGAAAGAAAAACCTGAAGGAGAGGCATGTAGTTGCTTGGCACGATCATTGCAGCTACCAAGCAAAGCTGGAGGGACGCCATCTTCATTTTCAGTTACCCGATCCTCTTCTTCGATTGCCTCAAATACACTTGCTCTGAGCTCCGCCTGAAACAAAATAAAATAAAGGATTGTTTGCAAATTGCAATGTCTCAAAGATTCAAAAGATTTTAAGAATAATGATAGACGACAAAAGAGGGGCATCACTAGAATCAGATAGTTAGGCTGCTTCTAAAAGAATGAGATAACCATTCTAAAACTAATACTCTACTGCAGTCAACTATGACATATACGTAAAAATGCTATCCATGCCTGTATCATGTCCATATTCCTGTAACATAGGGACTACATGTTGTGCATTTTTGAAAATATCTGGTGCATGTATCACTATAGTGTCCTTCTGTGTTTTTGGGTAAGTAGGTGGTCAAAAACTGGAAGCTAGATTAAACTTCCCTCAAAAACCATCAAAGTAAATAATAAGTATGACAGTTAAACTTGAGCAATTCATGAATCCTTCACTGAGGTTCAAGTTTTCACAATGCCACTAAACTAACCTTCAAAGCATGACAATAGCAAGTCAAAAAGCCTGCTATTGCAAGGTAAACTAAGATTGACTTCCAATATGTAATCTCCTCAAACCAAAGAAACTAAAATTGTCATTCCCAAAAAACTCCATCACACTCGTGAAACTAAAACTGGCAATAATTCCAACTATGATTCCACATAGAGGTCCCATAAAACAATTCTCTCTTTAGCTATCAATCTCTACTATTATAACTATCAATCTCTACTATTCTAAGGGGGCTTCAAAACGGCTCTAAATTAAGCCGTGTAAGCCGTATGTATATCATCAACCATTTCATTTAAAAAAATTACGGAATAATATAATTTTAAACTTTCTCCCTTTTTTGCATAACCGAATACCCTCTTTTTCATCCACAAAAATTAAGGAAGATTATAATTTTAAACTTTCTCTCATTTTCTTCCCCATAAGTAACTCTGAATATCCTCTCTTTTTATCCACATATATCCATAACAAATTATAATTAAAATTTAATTAATTTTTACAAATCTATATATATATATATATATATATATATATATATATATATATATATATATATATATAAGAAAAATAATTTTACACGCACATGCTTTTACTAGTATAAGTTAATGCACTAAACATTCGACAACCAGACTAACTTAAAAGCTTCCCCGAGTCGTGACAGGAGAAAGAAGTACACTACCAAATCCCCAAAGTAGAACGAGTACCCAATAAGAATTAAGCAAACAGGACGAACAATACTAAGCCTTCCCTCCACCAACCACCAGCAACCCCACACACGAGAACAGATGGTGCACTTCAGATTGCCCTTCCTCGCGACTCCGAAGACCCCATCTTCCTCGCCTTCGAACTGATTCTGGTGTGTCCTAGTGTATTTTGGAGTCCCCGCGTAGTGTCGGATACATATTTGGCACAAATTTTGGAGTGTCCGTGCTGCTACCTAAATGGCATTTTCTTGTACCAACAGTCTCCAAAAAAATCCAAACCTGAATTCAAGAAATAATTCAGATCCGGCGTAGAGTAACAGTTGGAATCAGATCTAGGTTTCGGATCCTAAAAAAAATGAAATCTGGTTCAGACCCGAAAGCTAAGATCTTTGCTCTTTTCTCCTTCTCTTCTCCTCTTTGATCCTCTTCAATGCAAGAGGAGGAGAACAGAAACAGCAGTATCTAAACTAGGGTTTCTCAAAACCCTAATTCGGGAAGAAGAATAAGAAGAAGAGCCTGTGAGAGAGAGAGGAATACCCTAATTTTGGCAAGGACGCCCTTCTTCTCGAGCGTGCGAGTGACGAGAGTCTTCAAATCCATCATCTCTCTCGCGTAATCGTCCATCTCTCTCTTCTCTTCTCGAGAAGAGTCGACTTCTTTTTAAAAGAAGAACTGGTGGTGCTATAGTGTCAGAAAAGCAAAAGGGAAGGCTACTTTTCGAAACAGCTTCTTACTTGATTAGTCAAATGACTTAAAAGGGCAATATAAGGCCTCGATTGGTTCACGGATTTAAGGAACCACGAAAAAAAAATTGTTCATTTTTTTGTTTGGTAGTCACAAACTTGAAAATTAATTTTCTGACAAGAAAAAAAATGAAAGGGAATATAGTTCCACTCATAACCTATAGGATTGATTTTCTCTCCTCCTTTTCCAACATTTATTACAAAAATTATGACAAAACTAATCATGTGTTATTGCTTATTTTACCATTAACTCCTCGTATTCTGGTCCCTTTGAATTTTCATAATGTCATTTTTATTTTAAAAGGTAAGGATATTATTGGAACATTGGTATATTTTTGCTTTCCTTTCATGCACCAACCAAACACTGAAAAGAAATCAAATGATCTTTCCTAGGTGGTTTTCTTGTTTTACCAAACAACGAAAAGAAAATGTGACAGAAATTCTACTTTCTCATTCCGATGGAAAGTACAAGGGAATCAATTTCCCTTCCGTGAACCAAACGAGGCCTAATGGCACTCAAAATCCGACTTATATTTTGTTAACACATAATATAAGCAGTTTATGTATTGATGATGTGTGAGATTAATACATTAATGTTATTAATACATAGGTTATTATATCATATGATTAAGAGAATCTGGTCACATTTTGGTGTTCCTATGCTATCTTCAATAAAAAACTCTAAAATTAGATTTCTATCCTATTTAGCATTAAAAAATACTATTCTATGTGGCAAAAAATTTACATAAAAATTGTAAACAAAAAATTACTCTCCAATAGCTCTCAATTTCTATAATCCCACATAATATTAAGATAAAAAATATTAGATGGAGAATTTTATTATTTAGTTTGAAAGTGGAGTCCAATATTAAGATAATTTTATAATTTAGTTTGAATGTGGGTTCAAGATGAGAATTTCACGTTGGATAACAATTTGGATAGACATCATTATTGAAAGAAATTTTTTTCTACGCGTTTGATTGAAAGGTGAAAAAAATGTAAAAAAAAATTAATTCCACGAAATATTTTTTACTAGAAAAATATTACATGAAAATTTAAAATTTTCTTATGAGAAACTTAAATTGAGTGTTATATTGTCATTATTTTCCAAGAAAAAAATTATTATTTTCCTATGGATTCGATTGGTTTTATTTTCCACTATTTTAGAAAAAAAAATATAAAAAATGATAGTTTTTTGAAAAATAATTCTATGAAAAATATAAGCTATCAAACACTAAAATTGATTAAAAAAAATTGTGATAAAAATATTTTACATGAAATTAAAGCCCAATCAAACACAGATAGAAACCCCCATTAAAGATAGCCTTATAATTTGGTTCTGCCTCTAGAATGCCACCTATGGTTGCAACACAATGAAATGTCTAAATAATAAAACAAACAAACAAGTTAAAACATAGAAACGTCCGAGAATAAAATACAAAAACGACGAACAATGGGTAAAAAAAAAATTGTTTCATAGCAATCCAAATGGAAGAACAAAAATGTACAAAGAATATAATAAGGAAAAGGAAAGATAGGAGAGAATCTGTATGGAAAATACAACAAATATACCGGGACAAATATCATAAAAAATATGTCAAACGGGAGAGGGATCTACTGTCGACAATGGGTAATTGTATTTTTATTTTTTTTATTTTTTTTTAAGCAAAGGTACTTTTATTAATGTAACAAAACTAAATTACAACCCAACCTTTTCACCCATACATTGCATCCCTTCCATCTATCTTACATCTCCCATTCTCGCCACACGTGCCAAACCGCCGCCAATAGTTTGAGCCTGAACTTTCTAAATAGTTGTTGGTTTTGACTTTTCAACCAATATCCTCCGCAATGGATATATATATATATATATATATATATATATATATATATATATATATATATATATATATATATATATATATATATATGGAGCGGATCAAAAGTTTTTCTTAGAAAACTTTCTAAAAATTTCCCTCACTCTCATCCGTAGTTTAATGTTAATATTAATATTAATATTAATATTAATTTTAATTTTATATTAATGTTAATGTTAATGTTAATATTAATGTTAATGTTAATATTAATTGTAATGTTAAGTTTAATGTTAATTTTAGTATTTAATGTTAATATTAACATTAATATTAACAATAATATTAATATTAATATTAACATTAAATTACGGATTAGAGTGAGGAGGATTTTTAGGGGGTTTTCTAAGGGGACTTTTGATCCGCTTCCTATATATATATATATATATATATATATATATATATATATATATATATATATATATATATATATATATTCTACTATATAATATAAAAACTTGGTGGTAAAACTTTTGAATTCCTAAAATGCCTTCGAATATTTATTCTACTATATAATATGAAAAGATGGTGGCGAAACTTTTGAATTCCTAAAATAACCTTGAGTATTTTATAAACATTATATTGCCATATCAACTTGCATGTCATTTATGTTTAAGAGTCAAAACAATAAAGTTTGCATGCTATGAAGTCTCATCTTTTTATACAATTCTTCATGTTCCAATGGTAATAAATTTTTATGCCATTACTATATTTCCAAAGTTAATTATTAATTATTCTCAATAGAAAATTAAAAAAGAACAAAATTTGTACTTATAAATAATCCCTTGGCATTTGTAAAAAGAAAACACATACATGTGAATAGTCACCTGAAAAAGACGGAAAGACGGTAGCTGACCTTATGATATTTTAATTGAAATACGTGCAAAGCACGTACATGTAGACTAGTATATATATATATATATATATATATATATATATATATATATATATATATATATATATATATATATATATATATATATATATGCTGCAAATGAACTCTAGCCTAGTGGTTAAGAGAGATGCATGTGGCCCAAGTGGTCGGGAGTTCGAGCCTCAGTGGAGGCGAGTTCACCACAATTATCCATTGCTTCAAAAAAAAAAATATATATATGGATGCTGCTATTAGCACTCGGCACTCCTTTTTAATTTTTTAACATTCAAATTCCAAATCTATCCATGCATTAAATATGACATTAATTTGTGTATGCATGGAAGTTAAAAACTTAAAAAAGAGTGTCGAATAACATTTTATGAGTGCTAATAGCATCACCTATATATATATATATATATATATATATATATATATATATATATATTGCTGAGTAAGCTAGCAATATATATATATATATATATATATATATATATATATATATATATATATATATATATATGAAGCTTACTCAGCAATACGTGACAAATGTAAGGGTACACGATGTCGCCTTAAAATGTTGTCCTAAATACGGATCTAGTATGTGAGATCCTAATACTAAATAACATTTCTAAAGGGATATTTAGTATTATGGTCTCAAATAATAGTGGATATTAGGCTTTGGGTTTCGAAATTGTCCAATATTAGAATTTTTGTTTCGAAATTGTCAAACATTAGGGTTTGGGTTTCGAAATCACCGTTCACCTAGTCGAACAGTGATTTTGAGACCAAAATTCTAACATTGGACAATTTCGATATCCAAAATCCTAATATCGACTATTATGTGGGACCCTAATACTAAATAACCCTTGTAAATACTAGATGAACAATGTATATAAGAGTTTTTTATACAAGCCAATTATTTTGATGTTAAGCACCATATCTTATATCAGAGATTACAGACGAGATTAAGGGGCTGGGGGTTGAGTGAAGCCTTTCCCCATACCAAAACAAAAGCTCCACTTTGACCTATATGTTATCAATGAACATAATTCTGGGACATCCATTCTCAGGAATTTACGCTCGTTGCTACATATTTAATAGAGTAATTCTATAGAGACACACTTTTATTGACATACTTTGTTAACACACTTATGTGGCAGGTGATTTGGCATTCCATGTCATCCGAATTAATTGAGGGCTTATTAATTATTTTTTTGGTATGTCTCCAATCTTTGACATGTGTTGCAATTTTGCATGGCCAATTAATTATTCACTTGCCAAAATTGTCCATGTCCATTTAATTAGTTCATGTGTTACAATTTTGCATGGCCAATTAATTATTCACTTGCCAAAATTGTCCATGTCAAATTAATTAGTTCACAATCCATGCAAAAGATTCAATCTTCTTGCATGTATAGAATCCAAGCAATCCACCCTCCTCAACTTCATGAGCAGGTTCCAACGAAAATAAAATAATTTTGTACAAAGTTTTAAAAGTTTAAAAATTGAGATGAGTAGAAGAAGGAAATGGAGATGAGCAGAAAAATAAAGAAGATAATAAGTGTGGCTATTAATTGGCCATGCAAAATTGCAACACATGCCAAAGATTGGAAACCTTCCATACATATAAAATTGGACATACCAAAAAATTAATTAATAAGCTCTCAATTAATTCGGGTGACATGGAATATCAAATCATCTACCATATAAGTGTGTCAATAAAGTATGTCAATAAAAGTGTGTCTCTGTAGAATTATTCTATTTAATATCATGTGGTTCCTTAAATCATGGAGGGTAGACACCTCCAGCCTGCACAAAAGTGTATTGAACTCAGGAACAACAAAGGTGCCAATGCAAATTGCTTCCAAGCACGAGCGAATGTAAAATGTAAAATGTTTAAAAAAATAATATTTGGCTCCCAAAAAATTTGGATGATATCATCTCTCATTATGTGGCATATGACATGGCTGATGACATGACAACTGACATGACAAAATTAAACATTAAACATAAAAATTAATTATAAAATTAATATTATAATTAATATTAATTTTATAATTAACATTAACATTAATATTAAAATTAACATTAACACTAATATTAACTTTAACATTATATTAACATTAAAATTAAATTAAAATTAGTATTAACATTAATATTAAAATTAATATTAATATCAGATTAACATGAAAATATAAATATTAGTATTAATATTAACATTAACATTAACATTAATTTTAACATTAACATTAATATTAAATTAAAATTAGCAATAATTTTAACAATAAAAAAAGTTGGATAATTAATTTTTTTGGTTAAAATATGACATGTCAGCAGCCATGTTAGTTGTCACATCAGATGCCACATAATGGGAGATGGCATCACCCAAAAAATTTGGGAGCCAAATAGCATAATTGAAATGTTTAAATACCAACTTGGGACATGGACAGGGCAAGACCTGGCCTGGTCCAGAACAGACATGACCACTGTTCAGAACCCACGGACTAGTAGAACCCAAATAAAAAGTGCTTGTGTATATATAACATTTTCTAATATTAGTTCATATACAACATAACACAATGACCTACACGCTAGAGTTGGTTTTCATGGATTCAAGGCTTAGAGCATCCACAGTGGTAACACTCCAAACCATATTCTAAATCACTTCAAACTATACTCAATAATTAATTTTAGAATATTCCCTTCATGTTGGTACACAATGGTATAGTCTAAATAAGCACTCCAAATTGACAAGTGGCAACACTCCATTTATTTTCCTCATTATTTTTCTTTTATAATTGACAAGTGACAACACTCAAAAAAAAGAATGAAGGAGAAAAGTAAATATGGTGGGCCCGCAAGTAATATAGCTCAACTAGTAGACTCTCCAAATTTGAAGAATCTCTTAACTTTCTACCATTTTTCAAGTGTGGACAAGAGTCCATTGGAGCCATGAAGTGCTATAAAATTTGGCTAAAGACCAAATATAGCACTTGAAACTAGTTCCACTATGGATGCTCTTAGTAGCCTTTTCTTTTTCCTAATAACTTTTCAGTTTTTTAATAAGGGACATCATTTAAATTTTTTTTCCTTCGACACAAAAACTCTGGACCGACCCTTCTTGACTTGGAGAAATAACTCTTGCTCTTATCATCAGCCTGCACTCATTTACCTTTTCATACTCAATACTCATCCACCTCCACACAGGGCCGGCCCTGAACTATTTGGGTCCGAAACGAAACTTCCAAAATAAATCCCATACATAATGTAAAAAAAAGTATAAATAAAATAAAATTTTGTTGTAGTTGAGATTTGAAACAAAGATCTCTTAAATATAAGTCTAGCATTATAACCACTACACCACAATATTTTTTATTAAAAAAGACACATAATACATATTAGTTCTATTATAGACAGTTTTATATTGGTGTCCCCTTTCGTCGGGGGACCCTGAGCCGTCGTCCGGCCTGTCCTGGGCCAGGACGGCCCCTGCCTCCACAGACAGAACCCTCCAAGAGCATGATCCTAAACATAGTATAATTTTGTCCAATAGCTCAACAATAGTACCTTCGGGGAGATGTGTAATCGTTACCCTACAATGCATTTACAACTATCAATAATGCTAACTTTACCACCAAATTCTTACAACTTTCTTACAGCACACTCATCTTCTGCTAACATGGTCCCATCCGACCCCACCTACAACCAATAAAAACCTGCCACGTGACCGATTGTAAGCCCTTACAATAAGTTAAAATTGTAGCATTTCCCTTACAACTACAGGCCGTTCTTTGGAGGAAAAAAAAATTTGTCACAAGAATACTCATCGCCCTTGTTTCTCATTTTACCTCTGTAGCACAATAGAAAAAAAAAAAAAAAAAAACATATAAAGCTTAAGCCCGACAAGCACGATGTTTTTCAACAAACTTTCATAATTTAAAGATGATTATCAATATCATACTTCCATTCATTTTGCAGATTTAGTTGTAGGGTTATTTAGTTCTAACGTCCGTCTCACACACACACACACACACACATATATATATTAGCGTTTGTGTCTTGAAATCGGCCGATATTAAAATTTAGGTCTCGAAATTACTGTATATTAGCCTAGGTGAACAGTAATTTTAATTCTAACACCGATCAATTTCGAAACTCAAATTCTAATATCCTTTTATATATGTGAGACCCTAAAACTAAAGTTGTATATAGGACATGGGCCTTAAAAGAACTGAGTGGAAGGAAATGATTCAAACAGTATCATACTTCAATTGAGGAAACATATAATTATATACAAACAATAATCTACCGAAACACAACTACACAAGAGGGAGAAAACGTCGAAGAAAACATGACCAGTTGATAGGGTTTAAAGTTATTTATAAATACATATTTAACATCACAAACATTCAACAGAACGCCAAATTTCAAGGGACGATTTAAATGACCTAAAAAATGATTTTTGTAATATAAATATATATTTAACATTTATCATTCACTACCTAGGAGACAATTCTATATATTATTTTTTCTGGTGGGATAGACGAGAGAAATTAAGAAAAGCTATTTCAGTGCTTGATAAACTACTACGGGGACAAATCAATATTTTTATGGCGGAATACTTGTGTATATATATTATTCTCCAAATAATTAATGAGTTTTTGTGTATTGGTAACGTGTTTGATTTTGGTTTAGATCCTTGCGTGTTCGATTCACGCAGATTTCAATTTTTAATTTTGCATTTTTTTTGAAAAAATTTTGTCAGAAATTCTGACAAAAATTGTACATGCACAAATTCCGACAGACCGTCTAGCATAATGTTTATTAGAATTTATAAATTTGCTGAAATTTGTTTCTCATGTCTCCATTTTTGTAAACTTTCTTTTATCCTATATAATTTTCTGTTTTTAAAATATATATACTTCCATAACAAATCCATTTTAAATAATATAAAATATTTTGAAATTATTTATTTTTGAGATGGTAAATATTTATTGTAGTTGGAAATGTGTAATTATTAGTGGATAATAATTATTTTAGTGGGAAGGTGTGCAATTTATATATATTATCTCTAGTTAAACATATTTTGATATATATAAAGCTAGAGAATAACAATTTTGGAATATAAACTTTTCACAATGAAGCGTATAATTTTTCGTATTATTTATAAGATTACACGATATTGACATTTGAGAATTCAAATTATTAGATAACACTAACACAGTATCCGAATTCGGTATCATAAATATACAAATATGTATATATAGAAAAGTTGAGATTAGCAGAGACGGCCCCAGCTCTAGGACAGACTGGACGATGACGCAGGACACAAAGATTAAGGGAGCACCAACATTAATATATCTATAGTAGAACTATATGTACTATTCAACAATCTTAACTCAAAAAAATTAAGTTGTAGTGGTTGTCAACACAATAGAGTTCCTTAGTTCAAACATAAGTAGTAACAAAAAATAAAGGCTTTTTCTTAGGACACCTCCAAAGTTACTTGGGGCTAGACCTTACTTGGGGGCAGTCCAAGAAGCTAGAACTTTTGCTAGAAGCTGCCCACAAGTTGCTTGTGGCTAGCCAAAAAATTAGATTTTTTTCCTCTTCTCCTTCCTCCTCCTCCTCCTTCCTCCTTCCTCCTCCTCCTCCTCCTTCCTCCAGCGGCAACACCACCACCACTACCAGCAACCACCGCCGCTTCCTTCCTCCTCCGATCCTCCTTCCTCCAGCGGCGGCGCCACCACCACTACCAACAGCCCAAAAATTAGGATTTTTTTCTTCTTTTTCCTCCTTCCTCCTCCTCCTTCCTCCAGCGGCGGCGGCGCCACCACCACTACCAACAGCCACCACCGCCTCCTTCCTCCTCCTCCTCCTCCTCCTTCCACCTTCTCCGGCTCATTCCTCCTCCTCCGCCTCCTTCCTCCTTCCTCCTTCCTCCTTCCTCCGTCTCCCTCCGCATCCTTCGCCTCCCCAGGAACCTCTCGGAGGACTGCCAACTTGCTAGCAGTCTTAGAACTGCCACTAAGTTGACAGTCCCACGTGCTGAAAAAAATTCGACTAGTCCCAAGTATAAAAATGGATGGTAAACTTGTAATTTTTTGAACATTTTTTTGGACTAGATCCAGTAAAAATGGTAGCGTTCTTAGAAAAAGCCAAAAACAATTAGATAAATTTTTTTTCAGGATCGTTTTGTACCTCCATGAAGTCAGGGTCGGCCCCGCAGGTTACTTAGCACATACTTCTAAAAGTATGTATGGTTATGATTTATGAGATTAGATCGATGAAAAAAGTGTGTGATTATGATTTACGAGATTAGATTGATGCATGCACATAGGGAAAGGGAGGGTCCCCATAAGCACTATTCTTAAAAAGCAAGAGCACCACCAAACATACTATTGTGATATGGGAGAAAAAAAGTAGTGTTGGCTTTGTCATTGTTCATGTTTATGACGTAGTATAATAGCAAAACAAAAAAAATATATTCATTTCTGATGTAATAAAAAGTTTAGTGGTCATGGTCAAAATGATGGTAACACTTTCTAAGAGCATCTCCAACCCTATTGTGAGTTTGAAAAAAATGGTTGCCACATAGGAATGACAGCCATTTTTTCCAAAAGTACTTCTCCAATGCAAATGTGAAATAAAGTGTGAAGTTGACATGGCAATGACATGGCAAAGACAATGTGAAATTGGTTGTCTAGATCTAGACAATGCACTTCACAATGACTTTGTCTCCACATCATCAATTATGAATAGAAATATTTATAAAAAAGTTGAAGAAGTGGAGGAGTTGCCTTGGAAGTTGGAAAAAATATTTTTTATTGTCCCCTCAATACTTTTGCATTGGAGAGAGTTTTTCTATCTCATTGTCTTTTGAGATATAATTTTGCCACATAAACAAGACATTGTCTTGTGACTCATGCCACATAGGAGCCACCTAAGACTCACAACACTTAACAAGACAATAGGGTTGGAGATGCTCTAAGAGCATCTCCAACCTATTGTGAGTTTAGAAAAAATGGTTGCCACATAGGAATGACAAACTTTCATTCCAAAAATTCTTCTCCAATGCAAATGTAGAATAAAACATGAAGTTGACATGGCAATGACATGGCAAGAAGAATGTGAAGTTGGTTGTCTAGATCTAGATAATGCACTACACAATGACTTTGTCTCCACATCATCAATTATGAATAGAAATATTTATAAAAAAGTTGAAGAAGTGGAAGAGTTGTTTTGGAAGTTGGAAAAAATACTTTTTATTGCCTTCTCAATATTTTTGCATTGGAGAGAGTTTTTCTATCTCATTGTCTTTTGAGATATAATTTTGCCACATAAATAAGACATTGTCTTGTGGCTCATGCCACATAGGAGCCACCTAATACTCACAACACTTAACAATACAATAGGAAAATAATTTCATGTTAATATTAGTAGCAATTTTTCTAAAATTGTATTGTGACATGTTTTTAGTAGCAATTGTATTGTGAAACCCATTATTCGTGTTAATCTTTTAATGGAATTTTGTGTTAATATTAGTAGCAATTTTTCTAAAATTATTATTATTATTATTATTATTAAATATTTTGAGTGGGAAATAATTTCAAAATAAATATAACATGGACTTTTGATTTTCGGACCCAGACCCGAGTCCGAGCCCAGACCCAGGCCTGAGCCCAAATCCATTCTTTTCTTAAACCCAGATTTGACTTGGTTATTAATTAAAAAAAAATATATATATAATTGTTTGAGCTGGTCCCGAAGGACCAGCAACTCACGTATGACCCAACTCTTTCAAACCATTTCTATTCTTTCTACTATTACTCTCCTCCACTCAAGAGCAATCACACCAACATTCATTTTTCAACTCCTTATAACTCCCAACCCATCAACTCCCCAACTCTCCATCTCCCTTTATTTACTCCACGTATTTTCCATTCCCTCATTCTTCCACAGAAGAGTAACTAATCTCACCACTCATCTCACCCCTCTCTCAAATATTCCACAACCTCATCTCTCTCTTTCCTCAAAGCAAAACCACTCTCTCTCTCTCTCTCTCTCTGAGTTCTCCATCTCTCTGGAGAAATTAGCCCGAGCCCTAACCCCTTTTCGTCAGAACCCCGTTCCCGCGCCACCGCCGACTTCCAGCGGGCCGCGCCCTTCCCCGCCGGCCGGCCGACCACGGCGAGGCCTTCCCCGCCGTTCAGATCCGCGGCCCCACTCTCCGGCGCCCTCCTCGGCGAACCCCGCCGCTGTCCAGACCCGCCCCGCGCGGTTCTCCTCGCTGTCCACAGCGGAACCCCGCGCCCCTTTGTCTCGGCGCTGTCCAGATCCGTTGCTAACGTCGCTGCTCTTCGCGGGATCTTTTCTGGCCAGCGTGCCCATTCTGGACTTTTTCGACGTTTCGACGTCGACGCCACTGCAGGATTATTATTTTCTTTCTATATCATCTGAGAGCTCTAGCCGAGCACCCGAGGTATAATTCTCTGTCCCGTTGCTTTTCATTGATAGTCTGTGATGATATCGGTCCCCGGTTTCCCCTTCGGAAATCCGGTTAGCTACGTAGTAGATTCGGTTAGCTGCGTTAGCATATTCTGTGATTTTGTCTGTTGGGTTTTTGTATGTTGTTGGTTGATTTTGGATTTCCCGGATATTTCGGGAAGGTCCTGTGGTTGGAAATTATTTCGGTGGTTATATTTTCGGGATTATTATTTGGTTGGAACAATTGCAGGTTTTGTGGCGCATTTCCCAGTTTTGGGTTGTCCCGAAATAGAGGAAATGATGCCCAAATTTTTACAAAACTTTATTTATTTTGATTTCAAAATTGGTTTCGGAAAATGAATTTAAAACTGATTTTCGGGTGATGACCGTACCGGTCTGTGGGCCCTAGCGAAATGCAAACGCACCGGTCCGACCGGGCGTTGAGGTATTAGCTACATTTGATGATGGACCGAGTCTGAGACTCCAACTTTTAATTTAAAATTATTTTTATTTAATGTTTAAGTTATTTATTATAGTTATCTATTTACGGCACATTTTATTTAGTAATTAAACATTTTCTCTTATTTTATGTAAAAGAATTGTACAGGGCATAAGCCCATAACTCTAGGATGATTAGCTGTGCCCATGTATTGCATAGTGTAGGTTTTACTTTCTTTCTGGGTGGATGTTGATCTTGGGTGGTTTTGGTTTGAATGGATAATCGTAGTTAGAGCGTAATCATATAATTAATTAAGAATTAAATAAAATAGATAAAATATTAGTAGGATAACTAGTTCATGATTTGTCACTGTAAGAAAATATATTTTTATAGATATATTACAAAAAGCACAAAGTTTTCCAAAGATAATTGATTCTTGTTAATATTTCCAAATAATCAAATTAACCGGTTAAATCAACGTACGTAGCTTGCGACGTAACCGTTAGCTGTAGCTTAATACAACTTAAAACCTGACTAGGACTTACTACTAGAGATTGCAACTAGCACACTTAGCTTGGTTATATAGCGGATCTAAGTCGAGTTCTCAACTGTAGGAACTCGAAGACATACCTGACGTTCCTCCTCGGTACCAACTCATCTCTCCAGTCATTTTTCTAAGGCAAGTATAGTTTGTGTTGGTTTTACAGTTATTTTAATAATCGTTTTACTGCAAGTTTAAACCACGATGTAAACACGAAACTCTCTCGGAGAGTACTGACTGCAACTACTGTACTGATTGGGGACTGGGGGAGTAGTGTAATGAGTATGACCACATCCAAAACTGTATACTGACTGTGTTAGCTTACCCCTCATACACACGGGAATAAGCCATATCGTATCCATATGATACAACTGTACAACCCAAGCCGGTCATATTCATTGCCTATTCAAAACACACTGTTTTACTGCTGAAAACTGGTCATTTCTAAATTGTTTAAAAGTGCATAATTCTATTATTTATTTTAACTGTTTAAAATTAGCATGAATTATACTTTGCTCCCTCCTGACTGGAGACCCAACATTTTAGGTATCACTGATGAGGCTTTGTTCCGCGATCCCAAGACGAGGAATTCGAGACTGATGAGCTGTTTGCCTAGAGTTTTCTTTTATTCATGATGTATGTAGAAAATGGTTTAAGTTGTATCTTTCATTTCATTGTAAAAGATTAATAAAGTTTTAAACTTCCGAATGTTGAGTTGTGACAAATATAGTGTTGTTGTATGGTTACCTGCTACTGAACAGCTTACTGCCGCCGTCTCAACAACGGTGCAGGCTGGGCATGATCCGATTCGACCCAAGAAATTGGGACCGGGTCGTGACATGTTTTTAGTGGTGGCCCATGCAGGTCCCAACAACAACGACTTAGGAAAACCTATCTAGAAGCAACTAGAACACTAGAACATCAATTTGTCACGACATAGGACCGAAATATTTTATAAATAAATATTTTTGCTTGATTATAGACCGGTAGGCTACCTTGCTTATGTATGCGACCTAAACCTTCCAGAGAATGACCATTGACAAGACCAAATCCTGCTGGCGATGAGGTGTCATCTCCGGATCATACCCCATCTCCTCAACCAAGCCCAGGGTCTTTTCCCTCGCGGCTGTTTGACCGTCCTCATAATGCATCCAGTAAAGTTTTCACTACACTGGCAATTTCTACCTCATCTCAAACTGTGTTGCGTTTCCTTGGTGGAGTATCCATTGTTGTTGCTCCACCAGTACCAGCAAACACCTTCCAAATGGTTGCCCTATTTCAAGAAATCCTGGAGTTCCAGAAAGCTCAAGATGAAGCCTAGCAGGAATAGAAGAATGTCACGAGAGAAGACATGAAGAACGTCAATGATGTAGTCTTAGTTATCTCCAATCAAGTTGGAGCAGAACCTCGTCCTAGGAAGGATACCCCTGAATCTAGAAGATATTTGGGTCCCATCAAGTACTCTACTTTCCGGCAGTCTTGTCGTAAGAAGTTTTGGGCTTGTAACTATTGCAAGAGGTCTGGTCATCCGGCCGTTAGTTGCCGCAAGAGATTGGGATAAGGTTTGGCATGTGGATCTGCTGAACATCGGGTAAAGGACTGCCCCTTATCTTTCTATCAAACCAGAGCTCATAATCCAGCAACACCTGTTAAGCCACAATCTAGGGACCCTCTTCCTATCCAGCAGACCCTGCCCCTTACAATAAGGCATGATGCATACTCGAGGTTCATAGAAAAAGAAACAGTTGGAGACTGCTCATACAAGAGCCAGAACCATGAAGAATAGTACCTAGAACTGTTGAATAGCATCATCTTTTTGGAAGTTGTATCTGGATGCCCCTAGATCAATCATAAGAGTTTTTGCTGTAATCCTCCACATGAATAGAAGTTTTTAGTTACACCTTTATGGCAGATGTTTTCCCTGATAGTCTCTCCGGATTATCCCAGATCTAGACACAGGATTCACCCCTGACCTAGTCCCTGGCTCTTTTCCTAATTCTAAAGGATGTTACAGAGTCAACCCGAAGGTGGCCAAGAAGATGAAGGACCAGAGCAATGAAGGCTCTAGGATTTATTCAGGGCGGAATTTCACCTTAGGGAACACCTATCTTGTTTTTGCCCAAGAAGGATGGAACAACGGATGTGCATCGATTACCAGACACTAAAGAGCAAGTACCTTCTGCCCGGATCGAGGATCTGTTTGATCTGGTTGTGTGGAGTTAGGGTGTTTTGAAGTTTGACTTAAGATTTGACTACCATCAAATCAAAGTCAGGAAAGAGGATATTTCCAAGACGGCGTTCAAATACCAAGTAAGGGTAGTTTTCTGTGGTCAGGACGTTAGACTGACAAATGCTTCTGCTGTGTTCATGAATCTCATGAACAGAAATTTTCATGAGTATTTGAATCAGTTTATCTTCTCCATAGATAACATTCTGATATATTTGAAGACTGAAGAAGAGCATAAGGAACACCGAGGAAGTTTTGGAAACTTTGAGAAAAAAGAAGTTTTATGGTAAGTTATCTGAACGTGGATTTTGACAAGGTGGACTTTTGGCCATGTTGTCAAGAGAAGAAATTTCAATGGAAGATAGCTGCTGTTGAAAAGTAGTATACCCCAAGTTCAATTCGGAAGTTTTTTGAACTGGGCTGGCTACTATCAGAAGTTGTGAAGGATTTCGCCAAGATTGCTGAGCCGATGATGAAGCTCACTTGGAAGAATGAAGAGTTCATCTGAACGAAAGTTGCCAGGCGGCATGGAGGAGCTGAAGAAGAGGCTTACCACTACACCAATCCTTGCGCTACCCGCAGGAACCGGTGGTTTCTCAATTTATAGTAATGCCTCTGGAAAAGAACTGGGCTGTGTTCTTCAATAACATGGGAAAGTAATTGCTTACACATGTAGGCAACTACAGACTCATGAGGAGAATTATCCCACACCTAATTTGAAATTTGCTGTAATTATCTTTACTTGGAAGCTATGGAAGCATGATTTATATGGAAAGGGAGTGAAAATATATACGGACTACAAAAGTCTGAAATATGTCTTCACTCATAAAGGGCTGAATGTTAGACTGAGAAGATGGCTGTAGCAGATGAAGGATTTTGACATCAACCTGCAGTACCATTCAGGTAAGGCTAATATGGTCGCTGATGCACTTGGTCGATACTGATGGCGGAGTTCTTAGCCAAGGACTAGCACCTGCTAGAAGACATCGAGAAGTTTGGACTGGAGGTTATACTACCTGGAGATAGACGGACGGAGCTGGATGCTGATTCAGTATTGATGAAGTTCGAGGCTGAGGGACAAAATCAAGAGATCGTAGTTTCAAACGAGGCACTTTGCAGGCTTAGAGATCAAGTGTTGGCAGGAACACTTGAGGGTTTCTAAATTGATCATCAGTGGAACTCTGAAGAATGGTACGAGATTTTACGTATTGGCTGACAAACGGAGAGCGAGTTGATGAAAGAAATGCACCAGTCGCAGTATTCCATAAATTCAGGAGATAATAAGATGTATCGGAATATGCCTCCATTGATTGGTGTTATGGAATAAAGAAGGACAATTCCAGTTATGGGATTAGATGTGAATTTGTCAACATGAGGAATTTAGCAAGAGAACAACAAGTTTGTTGGAGCCGCTGGACAATTCGGAGTGGAAGTAGAAGCATATAACAATGAACTTTGAGTAAGGATTGCCTTGTTCCCAAGGAGGGAAGGGCACCAATTGGATTATAGTGGACCGACTGACTAAGTTAGCACACTTTATTCCCTTCAAGGATAGTTTATTCACCGAGAAGTTGGCAGCATTGTACGAGAGGCACATCTACCGGATTCATGGAGTACCGCGGGACGAGCAAGCAGAGAGGTCAATCCAGACGCTTGAAGATGTATTGAGATTTTGTGTCTTGAAATTTGGTAGGTCTTGGGAAGACCAAATTGCTTTTGGTGAAGTTTTCTCCTACCAGAGGAACAATCAGTTTTGACGGAGCTGAAATTGAGGCCATGTACATCAGGCCATTTGAAGTTTAAGACGAGTTGGAAGTAGCGTACCAGTTAGCTCTACCAGCTAATCTTGAGAGTGTGCAACGTCTTCTACGTCACAGCTCAGACGCTACATTCCGGATCCGAGTCCCATATTGGATAATTCAGAGCTGAAGATTGGACTCAACCTTTCAGAGCCAGAGAAACCAGTTGCAAGCCTAGTCAGAGATGAGAAAAAAATCAGAATTTGAGCCATCACTTAAACTCCTATTCCTTATCTTTTTTTTTTCCCGTTCTAAACTTGACTGATGCTGCTAAGTTAGCCTAGTTTTGCAAGCTATCTCTTTAATCAAGCTTGATCATGACGATATTTTATTGGGTGCACCCACTAATATATTGTCTAATCAGGACCGGTGCATGATGGTCTGATCAACCTCGTGTACTTTGGTTCGCTTTTGTATTTTTTTCATGGATGATATCATAAATAAAATTTGTCCCTAAACCGTCTCATCCACGACTGCCTTGAAAATTCTTATAGTTGAACCTGAGTTACGGGCGTAGTACCCGTAGCTGTTTGATTCTCCTACCCTACTCTTTAAATTTCGAGGACGAAATTTTCTAAGGAGGAAAGATTGTGAAACCCATTATTCGTGTTAATCTTTTAATGGAATTTTGTGTTAATATTAGTAGCAATTTTTCTAAAATTATTATTATTATTATTATTATTATTATTATTATTAAATATTTTGAGTGGGAAATAATTTCAAAATAAATATAACATGGACTTTTGATTTTCGGACCCAGACCCGAGTCCGAGCCCAGACCCAGGCCTGAGCCCAAATCCATTCTTTTCTTAAACCCAGATTTGACTTGGTTATTAATTAAAAAAAATATATATATAATTGTTTGAGCTGGTCCCGAAGGACCAGCAACTCACGTATGACCCAACTCTTTCAAACCATTTCTATTCTTTCTACTATTACTCTCCTCCACTCAAGAGCAATCACACCAACATTCATTTTTCAACTCCTTATAACTCCCAACCCATCAACTCCCCAACTCTCCATCTCCCTTTATTTACTCCACGTATTTTCCATTCCCTCATTCTTCCACAGAAGAGTAACTAATCTAACCACTCATCTCACCCCTCTCTCAAATATTCCACAACCTCATCTCTCTCTTTCCTCAAAGCAAAACCACTCTCTCTCTCTCTCTCTCTCTGAGTTCTCCATCTCTCTGGAGAAATTAGCCCGAGCCCTAACCCCTTTTCGTCAGAACCCCGTTCCCGCGCCACCGCCGACTTCCAGCGGGCCGCGCCCTTCCCCGCCGGCCGGCCGACCACGGCGAGGCCTTCCCCGCCGTTCAGATCCGCGGCCCCACTCTCCGGCGCCCTCCTCGGCGAACCCCGCCGCTGTCCAGACCCGCCCCGCGCGGTTCTCCTCGCTGTCCACAGCGGAACCCCGCGCCCCTTTGTCTCGGCGCTGTCCAGATCCGTTGCTAACGTCGCTGCTCTTCGCGGGATCTTTTCTGGCCAGCGTGCCCATTCTGGACTTTTTCGACGTTTCGACGTCGACGCCACTGCAGGATTATTATTTTCTTTCTATATCATCTGAGAGCTCTAGCCGAGCACCCGAGGTATAATTCTCTGTCCCGTTGCTTTTCATTGATAGTCTGTGATGATATCGGTCCCCGATTTCCCCTTCGGAAATCCGGTTAGCTACGTAGTAGATTCGGTTAGCTGCGTTAGCATATTCTGTGATTTTGTCTGTTGGGTTTTTGTATGTTGTTGGTTGATTTTGGATTTCCCGGATATTTCGGGAAGGTCCTGTGGTTGGAAATTATTTCGGTGGTTATATTTTCGGGATTATTATTTGGTTGGAACAATTGCAGGTTTTGTGGCGCATTTTCCAGTTTTGGGTTGTCCCGAAATAGAGGAAATGATGCCCAAATTTTTACAAAACTTTATTTATTTTGATTTCAAAATTGGTTTCGGAAAATGAATTTAAAACTGATTTTCGGGTGATGACCGTACCGGTCTGTGGGCCCTAGCGAAATGCAAACGCACCGGTCCGACCGGGCGTTGAGGTATTAGCTAGATTTGATGATGGACCGAGTCTGAGACTCCAACTTTTAATTTAAAATTATTTTTATTTAATGTTTAAGTTATTTATTATAGTTATCTATTTACGGCACATTTTATTTAGTAATTAAACATTTTCTCTTATTTTATGTAAAAGAATTGTACAGGGCATAAGCCCATAACTCTAGGATGATTAGCTGTGCCCATGTATTGCATAGTGTAGGTTTTACTTTCTTTCTGGGTGGATGTTGATCTTGGGTGGTTTTGGTTTGAATGGATAATCGTAGTTAGAGCGTAATCATATAATTAATTAAGAATTAAATAAAATAGATAAAATATTAGTAGGATAACTAGTTCATGATTTGTCACTGTAAGAAAATATATTTTTATAGATATATTACAAAAAGCACAAAGTTTTCCAAAGATAATTGATTCTTGTTAATATTTCCAAATAATCAAATTAACCGGTTAAATCAACGCACGTAGCTTGCGACGTAACCGTTAGCTGTAGCTTAATACAACTTAAAACCTGACTAGGACTTACTACTAGAGATTGCAACTAGCACACTTAGCTTGGTTATATAGCGGATCTAAGTCGAGTTCTCAACTGTAGGAACTCGAAGACATACCTGACGTTCCTCCTCGGTACCAACTCATCTCTCCAGTCATTTTCCTAAGGCAAGTATAGTTTGTGTTGGTTTTACAGTTATTTTAATAATCGTTTTACTGCAAGTTTAAACCACGATGTAAACACGAAACTCTCTCGGAGAGTACTGACTGCAACTACTGTACTGATTGGGGACTGGGAGAGTAGTGTAATGAGTATGACCACATCCAAAACTGTATACTGACTGTGTTAGCTTACCCCTCATACACACGGAGATAAGCCATATCGTATCCATATGATACAACTGTACAACCCAAGCCGGTCATATTCATTGCCTATTCAAAACACACTGTTTTACTGCTGAAAACTGGTCATTTCTAAATTGTTTAAAAGTGCATAATTCTATTATTTATTTTAACTGTTTAAAATTAGCATGAATTATACTTTGCTCCCTCCTGACTGGAGACCCAACATTTTAGGTATCACTGATGAGGCTTTGTTCCGCGATCCCAAGACGAGAAATTCGAGACTGATGAGCTGTTTGCCTAGAGTTTTCTTTTATTCATGATGTATGTAGAAAATGGTTTAAGTTGTATCTTTCATTTCATTGTAAAAGTTTAATAAAGTTTTAAATTTTCGAATGTTGAGTTGTGACAAATATAGTGTTGTTGTATGGTTACCTGCTACTGAACAGCTTACTGCCGTCGTCTCAACAACGGTACAGGCTGGGCATGATCCGATTCGACCCAAGAAATTGGGACCGGGTCGTGACAATACAATAGGGTTGGAGATGCTCTAAGGGGCTGTTTGGTTAGCTAGGGGTGGGATGAAAGTAGCAGTTTCAGTGAAACTGGTGGTTGACTTCGGCACATCCGGTGTTTGGTTGGCCGCAGAAACCGCGCCGTAAGTGTCCCATCGTTGCAAGTGTGTGGTAAGTGTTCAAAGAATTTTCTCAAGGCTCAATTGCAGGCAAAAACCAGAGGAGGTGGGCTGCAACTGAACATTGGGCTTCTCGAGGTCGTCCACCGGCTCCTCGAAGTAATCCACCGGATCCGGATCCCAATCTGGAGCCGTCGCGGTGGGGGGAGGATGCGGTAGGCGAGAGGAGGCGATTCCAGACGAGGAAGCAGGTGAGGCCGGGATGGGCGACGTGGTGGACGGAGACGAGGTGAGGGGCGAGGGCTCCGGTGCCGAGGCGAAGGAGTGTGCGAGCGAGGGCTCCGGCGCGCCGATGGGGAGGGCTATGGCTTTGGCTGTGCGGACGAGGGCTCCGGCGTCGAAGGTGAGGGGTCCGACGTCGAGGGGGAGGGCTCCGGCGCGACGGAAAGTTTTTTTCTTCTTCCTCTCGGAAAAAAAAAAATCTACGGAAAAAAAAAAAAATCTACGACAAAGGAAGGAGAAGTAGAACAGAACAAAGGAGAGGAGAGAAATTGGTTTTTTTCTTATTTGTAAGGACACTGAGGAGTGAAATTGGTTTTTTCCTATTTGTATAGATAACAGTGAGGACACTGAGGAGTGAAATTGGTTTTTTTTCCTATTTGTATAGTTTTTTTTTTTTTTTTTTTGTTGCTTTTCAGGAGGAGTGAAATTGTTAACTAAAAAATTTGCTATGATATCTTTAATTATGATAATTATTTTAAATGAATTTAGAAAACAACAAACTTATTTTTTTCCAACTCCAACTCCAACTCCAACATCCACTTTCAACAACCATCCAAACAACCGAACTCTTTTTCTCTCCACTTTTAACAAACATCCAAACACCAAACTCATTTTTCTTCCACTTTCACCAGAAAAAAAGTACTTCATCCAAACACATTTTGGAAAGTGTCACTTGCTGCAAGTCCACGAAAACTCAACTTGCTGCAAGTACTACTTTTACACTTTCAAAGAGTTACATCTATCCAGACAGGTCCTAAGTGATTGTGATTGACAGTAGGACGAGCCTCGCTTTTTCTTCGTATTATCCCTTATTCTATTCATGATTGATTATTATTTTTAATGATTGTGTGTAGGATCTATTCATTGAATCCTTCAAGCATACAAATCATGTCGATCTCCATTTCTCGGTTTGGGAGTTGGATTCCACAAATTAAGAACCCCGGTACTTAGAAAAGCAAGAAAAAAAAAATACATATATTATCTGTGTCGTGTCCGTTGGATACTTAGCACGCCATGTTGGATATATAGCAGACACGGACATGTTGTAGATATTCTAAAGTTAACCACGACATTCATACTAGTGCAGAATCCATGTCACTGTGTCCAGCGTATCATCTCATATTCGTTTCCGTCAACACAACCCCCAAGTCTCTTTTTTTCTTTTCCTTTTCCACGTTTTGTGACCCAAAAATTGTTGACTTGTTGGCGACACTGAAAAATTGTTTCTTTCTCTGTTGCTTTTTTTCTTTCTATTCACACCTATATTCTTTATGCAATGTAATAACTGTTATTAATATTCTGAAAAGTTAAAAAATAAAATAAAACAATAATGATAGGATCGACAAAGGAAACCGATGCGTGAACCGACGTCATATGTCGGTCCTCCATTAGTTGGTTCGTTTCCATCAAACGTCAACAATTCCCTACTAATGTTAGCCACACTGATCCGACCAATAGCTAGGAGGTCGACATGTGGCACGTGATTTGTCGGCCGGTATGTGTAGAAGCACTATACCAAGTATACTAGTGATTAAAATCTCAGCAATAAAAAACTATTATAATAATGTCATTTTTTTTAACACTAAATTTCATTGCATAAGTCATAAAGGAACAGACCTCATGTCATGAAGAACATGAGTTTTAATACAATCAGGAACGAGATATAATGTAATCAATAGTAAATCATAATATTCTTTGATTATTTTTAATTTTCTTTGGAAAGAAAAAAAAAAAAAAAGTAAGGAACGAGATATAATGTAATCCAACAACTGTTAGAGCATCTCCAACCCTATTGTGATTTTGAAAAAAAGTTATTGCCACATAGGAATGACAAAATTTTATTCAAAAGTTCTTCTCCAATGCAATTGTCAAGTCAATTGTGAAGCTTATGTAGCAAAAATTAAAGAAGACATTGTGAAGTTGATTGTCTTGTTCTAGACAATGCACTTGACAATGTCTTATCTTCCATGTCATCAATTATGAATAAAAAATATTAGAAAAAAAGAAAGAATATGAGTAGTTGTCTTAAAAGTTGCCTTGAAAATTGGAAAAAATAATTTTTATCGTCTCCTCAATACTTTTGCATTGGAGATAGTTTTTCTATCTCATTGTCTTTTGAGATATAATTTTGCCACATAAACAAGACATTGTCTTGTGGCTCATGCCACATAGGAGCCACCTAAGACTCACAACACTTAACAATACAATAGGGTTGGAGATGCTCTTAGGCCTCGTTTTGTCCACGGAATTGAAGGAAAATAAAATCAATTTTTTTACATTTTTTTTCTGACGTTTGGGATTGCCAAAAAATTTGAAAAAGAAAATAAATATTTCAATGTAGAAAAATAATTTTTTTTTATGGATGGAATCACTTTTCTCCATAATTTTTCTTCTATTGGAAATCACTTTCTTTTCCTCCTCAATTCTTTTGGTATCCAAACATAGAAAATTAATCAATTTTCTTTTTTCAACCCGATTATCACTTTGGCAACCAAACAAAAAAAAAGTAATGGTCCAATTTTTAAATTAAAAGCTCATCGGCTCCTATTTTTGTGGAGGAGGTAGCCTATAAGTCTTAGGTACTGTTTGGGAAGGGTGGAAAATGGGAGGAAGGAAAAAGTTGAGAAAAAAATGAGAGAAAAATTTTAAATGATGGTGTTTGGAAAGAAGGAGAGAAAATTGGGGAGGAAAATTTGAGAGGAAAAAGTAGGTGGATCCCACCAAAAAATTTTCCTCCCAAAAATAGGAGGAAAATGGAGAGAGCTGAGAGAAATTTGAGTGAATTTACCTCACCACCCCTCAAAAAGTTAATATTAAATCATCATTTGATAATACCAATGAGGAAGTAGTAATTATACCTCTATCCATAAACAAATAAAAAATTATTTTTAAACTTTTCTTTCCCCTACTTTTTGTCCATCCAAACAAAGGAAGAGAAAATTAACTTTACTTTCATTTTCCTCTCCTCCATTTTTCTTCCCCTCAAACTTTCCTCTCCCTCCCCACAAATGTTCCCAAACACAATGTTAGAGCATCTCCAACCCTATTGTGACCTTGGAAAAAAGTTGTTGCCACATAGGAATGGCAACATTTTATTCAAAAGTTCTTCTCCAATGCAATTGTCAAGTCAATTGTGAAGTTTATGGGACAAAAATTAAAGAAGACATTGTGAAGTTGATTGTCTTGTTCTAGACAATGCACTTGACAATGTCTTCTCTTCCATGTCATCAATTATGAATAAAAAATATTAGAAAAAAGAAAGAAGATGAGTAGTTGTCTTAAAAGTTGCCTTGGAAGTTTGAAAAAATACTTTTTATTGTCTTCTCAATACTTTTGCATTGGAGAGAGTTTTTGTATCTCATTGTCTTTTGAGATATAATTTTGTCACATAAACAAGACATTCTCTTGTGGCTCATGCCACATAGGAGCCACCTAAGACTCACAACACTTAACAAGACAATAGGGTTGGAGATGCTCTTAGAGCAACTCCAAACATATTATGGTTCGCGGAATCTTCCGGTTGGGAAAGGAAAGTGATTACTTTCCTATGTTTGGACGTCCAAGGAATTGAGGGGGAAAGGAAAGTGATTCCCAATGGAAGGGAAATTATAGGGGAAAGTGATTCCATCCATCCAAGGAAGGAATCACTTTTCCACATTGAAGTATTCACTTTCCTTTCCAAATTCTTTGGCATTGCCAAACATCGGAAAGAAAAATCAATAGGAATTAAAGTTTCATAAAGAAAAGGAAATGACAAGGAATTAATTTTATTTTCCTTCTATTCCGCGAACCAAACGAGGCCTAATAGCTACATTAAGAGACCTTGGCAGAAGAAGAAGATATGATGTTTATAGTCTTAAAGTAGATAATATTTCAAATCCAAAACCACGATTTATAGGCTATCCATATTTTCTATCGAATCCGAGTTTGGAAGAAGAAGAAGAATTGGATTTGAGTTTTTTTTTAATAATTTTAGATATGATGTTTATATTTTGAGTTCAGGGGCGAATCCAGCCAACCCCATGTGTTACCTGGATCCGTCCCTGTTTGAGTTAATATAAACAATTTATCTAAATAAGTTGTTAGGTTATTTCTTTACTATTAATTAATTAATTAATATAAACAAAATATATTTAAATATCTGATATAAATAGATAATTATAAATTTAAGTACATTATGAATTATATGTACAATTATATTTCAAATCTGAATTTTCAAAATCCTAATTCCAAATCAACTTTCTGTTTACAACTAACATTTTGTCCCAGCATCTAAATTTAGCTTAGGAGCTGTTTGGTAAACATGAAGTGAATTTGGATTTAGACTTTCATGAAGAAAATAAAATAGGAATCCATGTATTTTCTTGTCCTCCTAGTAAGGACAAATGTGTTTGGTTGGGATGGAAAGTAAGAAGTGGGAAGTGAAAAATCAGACAAATGTGTTTGGTTGAGATAGGAAAGTAAAAATCGAAAAGTGAAAGAGTATAATTAATTCACATAATAATTTAATAAATTAAATAATTAATTTAATAAATTTAATTATTAATTATTTATTAATTACTAATTTATAAACTCAAATTTAATTAAATTTTTAATTAATTAGTACACTACCTTATCATCTAATACATATATTAATTTATAAATTGGAATGAGTTAATTAGCTAACTAATGAATGATCCGAATATTATAAAACTAAGTATATATATATATATATATATATATATATATATATATATATATATATATATATATATATATATGGTTCTAGACGACCGATTCTTTCTTTTAAAAAAAAAACAAAAAAAAAACAAACATGGCTCCTTCCTCCGCCCCCAAACCCTCTGGCCACCAGTGCTGCTTGTGCCTCCGCCTCTAACCCTCCTTCTCCTCCTCCGTTTTCTTCCGAACCTGCCACCGGAGCTCCGGATCCCGAAGCCACCGTCGTCTTTGGATCTCTTGCCGCCGTCGGACCCATACAACCTCGACACCCCGGCGGCCGTCGATAGGGATTCACTGTCGGAGGCGTCGCTGATTAGTGACTACATTTTTTTTTCTGTAATTTTTTTTTTCTGTGGATGAACTATTAATTTTCATAACAGTTTTGCTAATTTGATTAGATTATCAATAGTTTTTACAGTTTTTATTTATATAGCATATCACTCTACTTAGCAGCTTATACTGTTGAATTCTGATAGAAATTTGATCAGCATCATATCAATGGTAGAAGTATCTCCGAAGAAGCAATGGGGCTTAAGGAGAAATTTGATATTCTCAGTATTGGACTTTCTGATACTACTACAACTATCATCAAGGAAACCATTTGGATTCCACCACAAACTAACAGCTGGAAGATCAATTATGATGGGACTTACTTGGACGGGAAAATGGCAGCAGGAGCTATACTGCGCGATCACAATGGAAAATTCCAGCTAGCTTTCTCAAAGATTGAAGATGGAGGAACTCCGTTGGAAGCAGAGGCCTTGGGAATTCGCCTTGCCCTTGACATCTGTAGCAAAGAAAACCTACAACATGTCATAATTGAAGGTGATTGCAAGCCCTTGATTGATTCGATTAATGTCTCAACCTCAATCCCTCTCTGGAGAGCTCGCTACACTATAGAAGATGCAAAAAAATTGTCAAAATCTGAACTCAATTTGACATTCTCTTAGGGGCTGTTTGGTTCGCTGTATTTGTGCGGGGAGTGGGACTTTTTGAGGGAACCGCTTCGTTTTCTTCAGCACACTTGCTGAGTTTCCTCGTTTGGAAGCTGGAAGGAGGCAGCGGAAAGTGGGGAATCTCTGCCACCACACAGTGACTTGTCCCCTCCGATCTTTACTCTCCCACCTACGCTCGAAAATGGGGGGAAGTGTGCGGGGAGTGTCATTTTTTCTCACTTTTGCTCCAGCGAGAAGAGTTCTTCCCCTTCCCTGGCTCTGGTCACCATCCTCCCGCGCTGCGCCGGTATTTTCGTTGAGGTGAAACCCTTAAAATCAATTTTTTTTGCTGATGAAATGAAATTATTTTTGGTTCTATGAACCAGATCCGAAATTTTCGTTAGGGTTTCATCTTGGATCTGTCATTTTCGTGATGAAATGAAATTATTTTTGGTTCTATGAACCAGATCCGAAATTTTCGTTAGGGTTTCATCTTGGATCTGTCATTTTTGTGATGAAATGAAATTATTTTGGGTTCTACGTAGCAGATCCGAATAATTTCCGTAGGGTTTCCTCTTCGTTCTAACATTTTCGTGATGAAATCGAAAAATTTTTGGGTTCTAAGAACCAGATCCGAAAATTAATTTAGGGTTTCAGCTTCGATCTAACATTTTGGGGATGAAATCGAAATTTTTTTCGGTTCTAAGAACCAGATCCCAAAATTTATTTATGGTTACAGCTTCGATCTACCATTTTGGTGATGAAAAAAATTCTTCTTTGGGTTCTATGAACCATATCCGGTAAAAATGGTTGATGGTTTCATCTTCGATGATAATAATATGTTTGATTTTTGCGTTTTATATCAATTTTACTCATGATCTATGGACTGTATACACCATATATGTGTGCAAACCTGAATAAATTGCTTAGATCTGAAAGTCTTGTGCATTATTTGCGATCGAAAGTTTGTAAATCTGAAGCTTTGGAGATCTGTGAATTATCGGAGTTTGTAGATCTGAAAATTTACAGATCTTTGTATTTTCGACGTGTGTAGATCTGATAATTAGCAGTTTTGTGAAATTCCGAAGTTTGTAGATCTGAATGTCTTGCGAATATTACTTAATTCTGATGTATTTTTAAAATTTTCAGATGGATTTGTCGAATCCCAATGATCCATTACTTAATTCTGCGATTGCTAGTATAATTACGGTCATAACTATAATTATGACCCTAATTGAAAGAGAGGAAACAGACCGACGAGGCATTGCAAGGGAACCCTCCCTAATTAGAGAACAGTGGAGGCAAGCACACATGTATCGTATTTTGACCGCAGGGGCAAATAATTGTGTACATTATTTAAGGATGAGTAATGCTGCTTTCTACGGTCTAGTTCATATTCTTCGTTCCAATGGGTCGCTACATGACACGAGATATGTTTGTGTGGAGGAACAACTTGCCCTTTTCCTTTACATGTTGGGACATAAGTCAAAAAATAGAGTATGCGGTATTGAATTTATTCGGTCGGGAGAAACAGTTTCTCGGTACTTCAATAAAGTTCTAGGTGCGATATGTACCATTACAGAACGATTTGTGAAGCAATCCGGTTCCGAAACTCCATTGGAGATAAGGAATTCAGCGAAATGGTTTCCATACTTTGAGGTAAAGCTAATTCAATGAAAGTCCTATTCTCATTAATGTAATCTTGTAGTACTATACGTTAACGATGCATTTCATTCAAATATAGGACTGTATAGGAATGATAGATGGAACCCACGTCCAGGCTACCCTTCCAGCCTCCATAGTAGCGAGGTTTAGGGGTAGAAAACAAATAACACAAAATGTGTTAGCTGCTTGTTCTCCCAACAAGATGTTCACGTATATCCTCGCCGGGTGGGAAGGTTGTGCCAATGACATGGCAGTTTTAAAGGATGCCCTTTCCAGGCCCTCTCCACATTGCCTAAAGGTTATAACAGGTAAATAGTTGGAATCCTTCGAATATTTGAGTTTCATTTCATATGAATGTTGGCTTTGGATCTGTAAGAATGAATTAACCTGCCAATTTTGTAGGAAAGTATTATTTGGTTGATGCTGGCTACACTACAATGCCCGGTTTTATTGCTCCTTATCGTGGAGTTAGGTACTACTTCAATCCTAAGAAGGATCGCCATCCAACCAATGCGAAGGAACTGTTCAACTATAGGCATTCGAAGTTGCGTAGTAAAATCGAATGTGCCTTTGCTACCCTCAAGAATCGGTGGTGCATTCTAGGGGAGAAGAAATTTCACGACTTCCCTACCCAGGTTGATATTGTTCTAGCATGTTGTGTTCTACACAACTATATTCTTGGAGTTGACCCTAAAGACGAATTAGTTGTTGAGGAGCCGACCAACTTTGAAGGGGATGTAGTCGAGGAAAACTTGTTCGAATATGAACAATTTTCCCAGACTAGTACACAAGTCCAAAGAACTGCCAAGAAGGCTTGGGAAGACATGCGTGATCAAATTGCAGAACACATGTGGCATGATTACGCTGCTGGAAATGGTAGGGTAGAAGGACTGTTTTTGTGATGTTTTATGTGGGCTGTTATTTGGGACTGTTTTGTGGGCTGTTTTGGGGGATGTTTTATGTAATTACAATATCATATCCATGTAATTTTCTTCAATTAAACTGCTGAATTCTGCCATTTGTCATCATGTCTCAACAACTTTAAATTTACATATGTCAACAGGTGAGATGGGGGATAATTTTCCTAACTATCGACACTTTCAAACCCATGCTGGTAGTCCTTTTGCACCCCCTCAATTGAAAAGGCGGTCGTTTGGGTCCACTACCGGTAGCCAAGGGCAAGAAAGGCAAGAAGGGTTGCAAGAAAGGGTTACACAACCATGTCCAGTACGCCCCATTCCAAACACATTCCCAGACACCAATTGGGGATTTAATGTTGATCCTTACATGGATACTTATTCGTACATTCTTAGTGAAGGTTCAAATCCCCCGGGCAAAGGTAAGGGTGTGGCATATGATGATGAGCAAGTCGAATCCCCTCGCAAGAAACAATCAAAGAAGCACGTGGCCCATAAGGGCAGGGATGACCCTAAAGAAGTAAAGTGTAGGAGTGAACCAAAAGAAGGAACACCCAACAAACGTTGGGAGGATGAACACACCGACGAGCTCCTTAAGATTCTAGCAAACGAAGCAGAGGAGGGGAAAAAATATGACAAAGCTTTTAGGAATAGTTCCTACCAACTAGTTGTCACGACAGTCAATGAAAAGTTTGGTACCAATTACAGTGTTAGCAATGTTGTTAATCATATGCGTGGATGGAAGGTCAAATGGTTACAAATTTTGAAGGCAAAAGACTTGTCGGGTGCGGGTTGGGACGATGACCTCAAGATGGTCATTTTGGATGAAGAAAGCCACGAGGACCTTAAGAAGGTAATTGATGTTTAGTCTTGTTTTTTTACTACTATCTTTGTTTAGTTGGGTTTTTCGACCAATATTGATTGTGTTCTAAATATGCTATTCCCTAGGCAAAATCAAGACTTGTACCGTGGATTAATACTCCAATTAGGAACTATGACTTGCTCCGTATTGCTTGTGGAGATGACCATGCTAGAGGTGACTATTCAAAAGTTCATAGTAACTTGTTTGGGTCAAAAGACGACTACATTGATCTTGATGCCCCAAGTGTCTCACAAAATAAGGTTGGGAAGTCCCAATCTTCGAAATCCTCAAGAGGCAAATGTCGTAGAGAGGCGGACGAGAGTAGTGACGCCATATCCAACTTGGTTCATCATGTTTCTACCATGGCAAGTGCACTTACTACGGGGTTTATGACCCCGATTGAGAAAATGAGTGCAAAATTGTTTGCTTTAGATGGTTATGAGCCTCAAGTGCTTAAGAAGGCCTACAATTATCTTTGCAATGATAATTTCGAGACTTCGAAGTTCGTTGGATTGCCGGAGGAATTCCAACGAGAATGGTTGGACCGCTTCAAGGAGGAAAATGAGGAGCTTTGATAGTGGCAAGACTGGACCATTTTGGGGACATATGTTGCTGATATTTTGGCAAGACTGGATAATATTGTAATATTTTGGGTTTGCAATTGCTGATAATTATGACCAAGATTGTAATATTTTGGGGCTGTTTTTCTACAACATTGATGGCTGCAGTTTACAAGACTGCTTCTGCTATCACAACTGTTAGTTTGAATATGTTGGGCTTCCTATATTGGAGGCCAAGACTGCTGTTATTTTGGATATGTTGGGCTTCCTATATGCTGATTTCTGATTTCATTTCCCTGCTGTGTCCTAAATAGGCCATTCCCTGCTGCTGTTTCTGATTTTATTTCCCTTGATATTGGTCTGTTGATATTTTTTACATGCTTTGGGAAATGCTATTGGCTGCAGTTTACATATTCAGTTCATACCATAATTACATATTTCTGCAGTTTACATATTCAGTTCATACCATATTTTGGACATGCTACTGGTCATCATATTTCTGCAGTTTACACATTTCTGCAGTTTACAATTTTGGACATGCTATTGGTTGCAATTCATAGTAACTGTTACTGGATATTCCCTGCAATGTATGTCTCATACCATAGTTACTTATATTTCTAACTTGGTGAATAATGTTTCTAGCATGTCATACTACGTAGTATTGAAAGGAAGGAAGCCAGGAGTTTACACAACTTGGCCTGAATGTTTCATGCAAGTTAATGGGTTTAAAGGCGCTTGCTTTTTCAAGTGCCAAGATTACGATGAGGCGGTGAGTTACTTCGAGTCGAAGGTTAAGGTTCAACGAAGTGAAGTTAAGGAGGGATTTGTAGTCAAAGGGTGTCCCATGGGCAATGTTATTTTGTTTGGTTGCCTTGTGTTCATTATATCGATCATTGCGCTTGCTTATCTTATGTAAAAGCTATTACGAAGGAGACATAGCTTGCAACTGTTATTGTACTGTACTTTTGGTCACTATGATGATTAATCCTATCATGTTTCTGCCTTTGTAATGCTTGTTTGCAGGAATGGGCTACCAATGAGGATTACAAGGGTGTGGCCACGATGAAAAGCTAAATTTGGTGGCCTCCCCCACCAATTTGGTGATGGATGGAGGTAGCCAACTTATACCTACACTGTAGACTATGATGAGGAAGATGCAACCTTTGAGTCTACATGAAATTGGCAATGATGAGTCAAGGTGAATCCTTTGAGCCAATTTAACTTTATATTTCTGATATTCTTGTTTGTCATTGTGGTTCAGTTTTTTTATATTCTCAGGAAATGTTGGTTTTTCCTTTCTTGGGAATGTTGGTTTCAGGTTTCTTCTTTCTCAGTTTCTTGTTTTCTACCATTCACTGGGAATGTTGGTTTCTTCTTGCCAGCATTGTCACTTTGTTGTTTCTTGTTTACCATTTGCTTCTTTCTGCCAGCTTTATGACTTATACTTCTTTCTACATCCCTTTGACTTATTTTTTTTCAAAATGGGCTATAATGAGATTTGTCATGATACATTTTCTGATACATGTTCTTATACATGTTATTATGTGGCCTACGCTGGAGAAATGTCGGGAAAATTGGCAAATTGGAAATGTTGGGGCCATATCTAATCTGGTACATGTTAATGTACATGTTGTGATACATAATCAGTGGCCTATGCAGGAAATTTTGGAAATTGGTGCAATGAGGAAATGGGAAATGTTGGAATTGGGTGCAATGAGGAAATGTTAGTGCTGGAAATGTTGGGAATTTTGGCAATTTGAGAATGTTCTGATACATGTTCTTCTACATGATACGATACCTCTGAGCCCATTTCGAACTTTACTTCACTTTCAGATGTTTTCTTGCTTGAAGTTCAATTTGTTCTTGAGCGGACGAGCTCAATTTGTTGTTGTTTTTTTCATTGTGGTTAAATTGTTTTCTTCCACCTCTGATACATTATGTTTGAAGTTCATTTTGGTGGTTGTGATACAATTTGTACAATATGTCTACGCTGAAAATCTTCCTTCCAGCTTCCAAACGAGGAAACTCAGCAAGTGTGCTGAAGAAAGCGAAGCAGTTCCCTCAAAAAATCTTACTGATACATGTTCTGAAAATCTTACTCCCAGGTTTTGATTTCCCAGGTTTTCGACATACTGTTGGTTTCTTCTTTCTTGTCTGTTACTTGCTTTCAGTTTTCATTTTCACTGGGAATGTTGGTTTCCTTTCCATCACTATGACTTTATTCCTTTTTCAAAATGGGCCATGACGAGATTCACATGAAACATGATACATGTTATTATACCATATGTTGGTTCCAGGAAATATGAGGAATGTGTTGGTTCCATGATACATGTTCTTATACAATATGTTGGTTCCAGGAAATATGAGGGAATGTGTTGGTTCCATGGTACATGTTCTTATACAATATGTTGGTTCCAAACAGGCCTGTGGGTTGCTATGGTGATATGGGAAATGTTGGACAGGCCTGTTACGTTTTGTTTGTTACTTGCTAATTACAGTATCATTTTGGAAACTTGTCAGATAATTTGCCAGGTTCATAATTTCTGAGCCCAATGGGAGATAACCTTACTCCCAGTTTTTGATTTCCTAGGCTTTCGATTTATACTTCTTGATTTCCCATGTTATGATTTCCCAGGTTTTCGATCTATAGTTCTTGATTTCCCAGGTTATGATTTCCCAGGTTTTCGATATATACTTCTTCGAGATATGTGGGCTATGTTGGATCTGTTCACATGTGGCAATTGTTCACATGTGCCCTATGTTGCAAAATTTGGAAATGTTGGTTTCTGATAGTTCTTGATTTCCCAGGTTTTCGATCTAAAGTTCTTGATTTCCCTATGTTGGTTTCTTCTTTCTTGACTGTTACTTGCTTTCAGTTTTCGAACATGTTCTGATACATGTTCTGTTTGGGAATTTAATTTTCTGATACATAACTATAACTTTATTCCTTTTTCAAAATGGGCTATGACGACATTGACATGAAACATGTTCTGATACATGTTCTTATATACATGTAGATACCTATCCGATGATGAGATTCTCAGGAATGTTGGAAATGTGGGGAGTGCTGGTTCCAGGAAATATGAGATGCTCATTATACATGTTCTTATACTTGTTCGTAATTTGCCACTGCGGGAAATGTTGGAAACACTGATGATGGTTGGAAATGTTGGCAATGTTGTTCCAGGAACACCAATTGGAAATTTTGGCAATGTTGGTTCCAAGATAGATGGTTGGAAATTTTGGAAATGTTGCTCATTATACATGTTAAAGTTCATCAATTCTGAGCCCATTTCAAAATTTATAGTCCATTTCTTCTTGCTTTCAGTTTGTTACTTGCTTTCCCAGATTTTTTTTGTTTCTTCTTGCTTTCAGTTTGTTTACTGGCTTCCAGTTTGTTACTGGCCATTTTGAGTATCATTTTGAGTGTCATAATTTGTTACTGGCTTTTCGAGGTTGCCATCACTCCCAGGTCATCATTTTTCACTTCTTCTTATGTGGCCGAGCTTGGAAATGTTGACATGTTGATATGTTGATATGGCGGTTCTTATGTTGGAAATGTTGATATGTTGATATCAACATTTGTGGGAAATGTTCACATCGATTTTTACTTACTTTCCCAGGTTGCCATCTTTCCCAGTATCATAATTTGTTACTTCTTCTTCTTATTTTTTGGATACCATGCTTTGGGGCCTATGCTCGTGGATCTGCTGCAAAGAAGCTTGTGTAGTAGACTAGTTTGTTTCTTGCAAAGAAGCTTGTGTTTCAAAGTGGCCTATGATTATCTTCTCAGGATACATGGTCTTGTACATCTGAAATTTGTAAATTTGGCACGTAATTGAAAATTTTGACAATTTGGACAATTTTGTCAGTTGTGTACTCCGTTGTCTTCTCATACATGTTACACATTTTGCATTTTTCTGTTTGCTTTGGACAATCTGGACAATTGAAAAAATATACTAGGAATATGAAAAAATATAATATATTTCATAATATTATTTAATTTAATTTATTTCATTATAGTTGTTAAAATGGTTGTGAAACTCAAAACATAACTTTTATTCTTTTAATATATACAAAAGAAGAAGTTGGGGGTAACCATACCTAGGTTTACCACATCTCTAAATAAATTTTCACTTTCAACAATCCAAACAACCGAACTACTTTTTTTCCACTTACAACTACCATCCAAACAACAAACCAATTTTAATTCCACTTGCAACAGACAAAAATTACTCCATCCAAACAGATTTTGAAAAGTGGCACTTGCCGCAAGTCAACGGAAACTCAAGTTGCTGCAAGTGCCACTTTCACACTTCCAAAGAGTTATATCGATCAAAACAGGCCCTTATGTCGAGAGGAATGCAAACCAATGCGCACATCATTTAGCATTCAATGCTTTACTTTTTAACAGTTGAAACTTCGTACTTGTATATGAAGATAAAGATCTAGATAAATATAAAAAAAATAATGTCACCACCACAATGTAAAGTTTCTATTTTTGGGTTCACACTAGTGGAAGTGACAGTGACGGTGAGAGGGGCCAGTACTTGCATGATGAGGTGGCACTCTGTAAGAGTTTGAAGCTTGGGGGCCAAGCTATTAATTAAGATCCCCATTATATTCTTCAATCTCCAGTTAAATAATTAAACTGCCTATATAATTCTCTCTTCTCTTCACTTGCTCTAGCCCCTCTTAACACACACACACACACACACACACACACTCTCTCTCTCTCTCTCTCTCTCTCTCTCTCTAAAGCTTAAGTTGTGCGTGAATGTCGACATACCAGCAGATTCCGAGCAGCAGCAGCAGCAGCCGGAAGAAAGGAACCGGCAACCCTCTTCCGAGACGGGGCCAGGTCAAGAAGAGGATCCTCAGCGAATTCCTCTCTCTCGTCGCCGCCGAGACCCCCGCCGGCAAGGCCGGGAAACAAGCCGCCAGCCCCGGCAGCTCCGGCGCCGGGGAATCCGCTTCCGCCAGCCGTTCCCCCTCTCCTCCTCCGACTGCCTCTGCAATATCATGATCGATCACTATATCCATCCATCTTGTACTTATCTTCTTTTTTTATTTCATAAATCTACAGAGTCTACTGCTGGTGGTGGTGTCAGAGTAGAACGAGATTATATTATTATATGTAGAAGTCTATGTTTATAATAATTGATCACCTGATCAATTATAATATAATTAGTCATACTCTCTGTTTAGATAGGTGTGCTTGGTTGGTTGCTTCTTTGTTTTATAATATAATTAGTCATACTCTCTGTTTTTTTTATATAAAAAAAAAATGTTGTAGCGATAAAAAGTTTAATAAAATGGGATGTACTGTAAGAAATTTGAAATACGATCGATTCCGCTAAACAGATGGACGGAAATTGAACATGTTTTTCGTCGGTCCGTCTTAAAATTGGACAAGATGTCCAGTTAAAATTTGAGCTATATTCGTGTCCGTGTCCGTGTCGACCAAGAAAATATATGCATAATACTTTAGGATCAATTAGACCCAAAGTCTCAGAAATATTCATGTCCTTCTTGAATTTTGATTCTTTGGATGGTCAATACGGATCAATCGTTATAATCCAAACACTAAACTGAATATCTTTATAATCCAAACAGTAATTTTTAATGTTTGTAGGACCCTAAGTAACAAATATCAAATGTTGTCATTAAATCTACTATTTGTCATTATCAACACTATTTATGTAATGGATGGGACGCCAAACAAATAGCAAGGTCTTCCGGATAAATAAACCCCCAATTTTCTTGTGTTGTAGAAACAAACAGAAATTTCAATGTCAACAGGAATCTTATTTGCTAGTGGGACTATCAGTTACTAAAGCATCAAGTTGTCGATACAGTGAAACAAAAATTAAAAAAATTCAGAAACCAGAGCTTAGGTTGATCTCAACATGCTACATATCTATTAATTTTTGGAATCTATTTTTGTGCATTGAATATGGTTTTATGAACATCTACACTAGTTTCGATTACTATTTTGACAAGGGACAACTTTTGAATAAAATGGTGAACATTCATCCTTAGTTTTGTTGGATGAACAAAAATATACATTTTATCTTTATATTGGTTGCTGGTTTCTTGTTTACAACTAAAAATTTGGAGTTGTACAAAAGCTCGAGCTCGACTTCCATTGATGAATCAAACCCTTATACAAGCCCTACTGGATATATGCTTGGACAATCAATTACGACATATGTTTTGACGTGTCCTAACAAATTTTGGAGTGTCTGGATTTGTGTCCATGCAAGCTACTGTTAAATCAGTTTTCGAACTACATACGCATCTTGGATTTGTGTCCAACATCTTTGCCATCAAGATTGTAACAATGATTCTGGTAAGAATGAAGTCACCAAAACCGGAAAGCATCCCCAAATCTAAATTTCTTTAGGAAAAAACATACCACTTTCTAATTTTAATTTTTGGTGGTATCTTGACTTTTGTGATATAACTTCTCTAATCTCTATTTCCTCCAACTCTTTATGTGGAAAATTTGGATGCAAGAGGGTTGACAATTGGTAGAAAACTCTGGTCATGCATCCATGTCAATGTAGAGCAATTATATATGGTTCACAAGTCTCTCTCTATATAATTGACTTCAATTGTCAACGTTGGATGACAATTCCATATTAAAAGGTTTTATGATAAGTAGTTTCAAATAATTGTCAACCCCTAGGTGTCAGGAGAATGCACATAGACGGGCTCATATAGAGAAAAAAGAAAAAGAGAATAATTTAGCAAATACTCCTATTTCAAATGTTGAAACTAGCATATACTTTTACTATTTTTTTTATCTATCAAATACCTCCACTCCTATGTAAAACAGAAGAAAAAATAAAAATAAAAAGTAGGGGTATATCTTAATTTTTTTTTACTATTCCATACTAAAAATGGGGACATTTGCTAGTTAAAAAAATATATTGGGGATATATGCTAGTTTCAACATTTGGAATGAGATATTTACTAAATTACCTCAAAAATATGTTGGTTGGAGCCCACCTCAGTTCCAAGGTGGTTCCACCGGTGGAAGAAGATATTTCGGCCTCGTTTGGTATGCGGAATCATCGGGTTGGATAAGAAAAAATGATTACTTTTCTATGTTTGGGTGCCGAATGAATTGAGCAGGAAAGGAAAGTGATTTCCAATGGAAGAAAATTTATGGGAGAAAGTGATTACATCTGTCCAGGCAATGAATCATTTTTCCACATTCAAGTATTTACTTTTCTTTCCAAATTTTTTGGTATTTTCAAACATCGGAAAGAAAAATAAATAGGAATTATAATTTTTTCAAAGAAAAAAAATGACAAGGAATTGATTTTTTTTTCGTCCCATTCCGCAAACCAAAAGAGACCGTGAATTTTATGTGGTTCAATAGGAAAGAAGGAACTATTGTTCAACCATTACAAATTCACCAAAGTAAAAAAAAAAGACTAATTTCCAGAAGTTAGAAAATCAATAACTTTAAATTCCAGTATTCATTGGTAAAACAAACTAGAAAAATATTTAGTATCATATTTATAAATAAGCAATCTTATTTAGAATATATTCGATGCACTGCACCCAACCACTTAATTTCTCCAAAGGAGATAAATGACACTCACTGTTGCTTGAACCCAACAACCTCATGTGGTGATGCATCGGTCTTAACCACTAGGCTACACTTTATTTGCATAATTTTTGCCTTTTATTTCCAAAAATAACTATATTTGGATATAAATATATCAATATAGATAGAGGCACCAAGTAAATAGGGTTTGACTTGCTTTTGCTTAGATGATCATATTTCATGTGGGCCCAATTTGGCATATAATAGGTTGATCTTTGATTGTACGGATGATTTGAACCAAGATCTAGCGAGACTTGGGGGTCCTACATGCGTTCTTGTGCGAACTTTCCCTATTTTTATATTGCTCGATATTCTTTCTGTTCACACCAGCGTCATTAGCAACATTTGTTCTTGTTCTTGATATGGTTGTCTTGTGACTTGTGTTTGTTAAATTTGTTTCTAGAAGTTCAGTGTGATAGTGATATCACAAATTATATTTTATTTGTAGCAAATTAGACAAAAAACAGATTGATGTTGGAATGTCTACCAACTGTGAGGGTCATGACTCATGACCAAATAAGACAAATTTTAATGTCATCAGCAATCTTAATAAAGGATTTGGTGGTTGGACTCAGACCCTGAACTGAAATTCATCAAGAATAGATATTGTAACAAAGATTTAACTAAATACGGATGGGTAAAGTGCAAAAAATTCCTCGTTAAATATGTGCCTTTTGCACTAAAAGATTCTGAACTGAAATTCATCAAGAATAGTGTCGATAAATGCTGCAAGAAGTTAGGGCAGTGCTTGATTTGTGGATCTGCCACTCACCAAGTGAGAGATTGTCCTGCAACTTTCACTCGTCAGGAGCCAGCACCAGAGCAGCAGCAGGAGGACCCAGTCTTTGAGGATCAGTAGTAGCTGCAGGAGCGCAGTCAGATGGACCGTTATTTTCCTACTTGCTTGTAGTAGCTGTATTTCTTTTATATTGCCTATTTCGAGACTTGTCTCTGAGTTTTCTTGCATTTACAGTCTTTTCTATTGTCTAGTGACTACTTGTTAGTCCTTGTTATTTTTACTCCATAAATAAATCATTTAGTATTTTTTTGTTGTCTTTAATAAATTTTGATAGATTTTATACACTGCAAAATTCTTGAAATTTCGAGGACGAAAATTTTGTAAGGGGGGTAGATTTGTAACTCCCAAAATCATGTTTGATAAATTTTAGGATTTTTCTAATTTTTCTTGAATTTAAATATTGTTTCTTACAAAAACCTAATTTCGATTAAAATGAATTTCGGGTTTTCCTCAAATTAAAAAGTATTAATATTGTTCCTAGTTAATTTATGAACTTTTGAATCTCTGAATTGTGTTATATTAAACTAAAAGAAAATATTGGTTTTGATTAACTATTTGTTAATGAGCAGTTAGGAGAATTAACTACAGTTTTGATTATGATTATGGTTGTTATAACTAATTCTGTAATTAGTCATGATGTAGTTAAATTTGCTGATTATTGGAAAGCTGTTTTGGAATTTCGTATTTGAAACCTGTTTATATTTGATTTTGGAATCTGTTGCTATTTTGAATTTAAAAATCTTTTGGAAAATGTTAAAATTATTGGAGGGAATATTTGGTTTTGAAAAGCTGTTTTAAAAAGCATTTGAAAAATTATTTTTTATTTGAAATTCTGTTAGCAATGATTATTTTCTAGCCCCAGATCTAGTTTTATTTACCTACACTGCCATTCTATATTACCCCTAGATCTAATTTTAATTACTGCTTTGCCACTATACTGATTACCCCCAGATCTACCCTAATTTACCTACACTGCCACTCATTATTACACTATAAATAATATTAAATTATTACACACATTACAATGTTCTGACATTGTCAGTCTCTCTCTCTCTGATACGTCACCTCTCTCTCTCATCTCTCTCTCTCATGTGGCCTCTCACTGGAGGACCACTGCCACCGCACACTCTCGCCGGAGTGTCACCGGAGCTCCGCCACAGTCCTCTGCCTCGCCGAGCTTCCTTGAGATCCGCGCCACCGCCATACAGTACCGCCTCGAGGACTGCGTCGCCACTCCAGCGAGCTGCAGAGCATCGACTGCAGCGCCGACGCTTCAATTTCCGCACTGCTTTCTCGAGCAGTGCGCGGCCCTTCGCGACCCGAGGAGTCGTCTCGTGGAGCTCGCCGCCCTTCGATTCTCGTGCTGCCTCTTCGAAGCACGAGAGGTCGCCTCGAGCTTGCCGCCGTCTCTTCGATCCTCGAGCTCGCCGCCACCACCAGAGGTTGAACTCGTCGTCGTCGAGCAGCCAGACCTCGCCGGAGCCGCTGTCATCATCCAGGCCCTGAACCCGAGGAGTCGCTCGCCGAGCCATCCTTCACCGGAGATCCGTCGCCTGGAGCCGAGGATCGACATCCCCACCGCGGCTGGTGAGATTTCTCATTGATCTCCTTTTCCCCTTTCTTCCTTGCTTGCTTTTGGAGCCTACGGTTTCCAGAGAAGACCTAGGGTTTGTGAACGGTTGAGAAGAAGAACCTAGATCTAGGGTTTTGTGGCGGCCATGGAAGGAGTTAGGGTTAAGTTTGGGAACTAGGGTTTTCACAGGAAGACGAGGAGAAGAAGAGAGAGCAGCCATGAAGATTAGGGTTTCGGCCATGGCTGGAAACTTAGGGTTAGGGTTCCTGGAGAACGGAAGAGAAGACGAGAGGAAGACTGGTTTCGAAGGAGAAGCTGGGGAGGCTAGTCGGCCGGAGGAGAACGAGTTTGGGCTAGGGTTCGGTTCTGTGGTTGGAGGAAGAAGATGAAGTAGAAGAAGGAAGCGTTAGGGTTAGGGTTACTCGGAGTAGTGAGGAACTTCGCCGGAGAAGACGAGGAACTTCGCCAGAGAAGACGAAGCAGGAGACGAAGACGAAGACGAAGAGGGTTCTGGAGAATTCGAGAAATAAACAGAAGAGAGAGAATAAAGATGGATTATATCTGAGCAGTTGGGCCGGGTTTTCGGGCCGACAGAGTTAGGCTCTGAGATGATTTGTTTTTCTTTAATACAAATTTTGTAAGTTGATTTAAACAGTGTAAGAAATGGGTCTGGGTTTGAGCAGTTGGGTCTTGAGCTTATATCTAGGAGAAATATTGTTATTATTAATGTTATTATCCTTCTATAATTGTCCAAGTTTTAATAACCACTTAAATCATTGCTAAATTCTTGTTAAATCACATTATTATTATTTTTATTTTGATCAAATCATGTTATCAATATTTTCATAGTAATTAGTTAGTTTATGGTTAATAAATAGTATCTTCTAAACATAAATGTCTTCTTGCAAAAACTAGTTTAAATATTTCTATTTTCTTGATAAATAATTTTAGTAAATAAAAATGTTTCTAAAAGTTATAGAGTTATAATATATGTTGATAGCTATTAGCTAATATATGGATAATAGTTTATTGTGATAATTATTATAGTTTAAAACCCTAATAAATTGTACAAATATAACAGGTGATTCATTACAACCATGCAGTACTATTCTCGTGCAAACAAATCGAGGCAAGTACACTGACTTGACTTGTATCTTGTTTTCTGTCTTACCTTCATGTGCCATGTTCTCATATCGGACACGAATTACACACGATTGCCTTGTACCATTGTTCATTGCTTGTGCGTCATTGTTTATTGCGGGGATTGGGGAAAATATTAGCTTTTGTGTGACCACACCCAACATAGGAAATTGTGGATAGCCTAATCGTACACTTCACGTATGATAAAGCCGGACCTTGTAGAATTGACTCATTGACTCATTGTCTCATTGATTGATTGATTGCTCCTAAGCCGGTCACACATTAGTTTTAATATTTCAAAATTGTCACAATTGCATATTGATTATCGTAATTCATTGCCTTGTACATTGATAGCCGTGTTCATTGTCTAGCATATTGATTGTCGTCCATTGCCTACAGTTTTTATATTTCATATCTGGTACCGCAGTTTCATTTCATGTTCTAGTATTCTGGTATTCTAGTTTCACCTTGTACTTTGGATTACAGATTACATTGTATATTGTCTGGTCAGGGTTATACTTTGCTCTTTTCCTGACAGGATCGTTGCAGGTGAGTGGGAGATTACATGGAGCTGGTGATTGCTTGGATATTGCAGCTTTTATTTTAGTTTATTTTTATGGAGATTGTATTGTAGATATTCATTATTGTATATTATTTCTTTTGACCGGATTTGTCTCCGGCTGAGTTTGTATTTAAAAGACTTGATAGATATTGGTGATTTCTGTGAACGTTATAAAAGCTGTGTTTTGTTTACATTACATTGTGACTTGAGTTTTCCTTAGTATTGTACAACTTACTTCGTCGTGTCCAACGACGAAGGCTGGGCGTGTCCGACTCGTATCCGATTATTCGGGAGCGGGTCATGACATATTTTTAGTGGTGGCCCATGCAGGTCTGTCCTAATGACACTTAGACTATAAAGTGTTATTGGGGGACCAGCGAAAGCTAAGGAAAACTCATCACAGCATAGGAACCGCGGGAAAATGGTTTATGGTTTATGATTAATGGTTTATGGTTTATGGTTATTGATGTTTAAATTTTTTTGAAAATTTGATTTTACTTATGATTTTTAGGATAGTTTATGATTTTTATAGGATATAGCAATCAACAGTTTATTTCTTTTGCAGGACGGTCGCCACGACGAACGCTGGGACCAGTGAGCAGCCTGCACCCAGTGCACAGGAGCAGCTTCCACCACCTCCGCCTCAGTCGCTTCTACTGACGATGATGTTCGATGGCACGCAAGTGATGGCCATGTTCCAATAATTCATGGAGGTCCAGAATCAGCAAGCTGCGCAGTTCAGAGCAACCGTCGTCGACGCACTCAGGACCAGAGAGCCAGCTCCACCAGCACCGCCGACACCAGCAGCGCCGAGGTCAGGAACTGCCAAGGACTATCAGTTCTTCCGCCCGATGGATTTTTGGGGCAATAAGGAAATAGTCTACGCAGACGAATGGCTGGAGAATGCTGAGCGATCATTAAAGATGGCGAGGATCCCGGATGATTTGCAAGTCGAAGTTGCGAGCATGCGACTATTCGACATCGCTAGGGCTTGGTACCGGGAGGAGCCCCAGTTAGCAGAGCCCGGAGTTTCCTGGAAGGATTTCAAGCTGCTGTTCCAGGAGAAGATCTTCCCGGATGTGGAGCGGGACGAGCTTCGGATGCAATTTAAAGCATTACAGCAGGGGAATATGACAGTGGCCCAGTATACATTAGAGTTCACCCGACTTAGCAGGTTCGCAGAACGCCGAAGGAGAGGGCTTGGATGTTCAAGAAGGGTCTCACCAGGGAGCTGCAACATGCAGTAGCTATTAGTCATGCCACTACCTAAGCGAGCATCCTTAAAGTTGCTCAGGGAGTGGAGAAGGAGATGGATTCGAAGCTTAAGCGGGACCGAGATATTGGTGCCAGCAGTTCCCAGGGTCCACCGAAGTGGACCGACACTCAGCAGAGGCCACCTCAGCATCAGTACCATGTTCGAGCACCGACATCGCCGAGGCAGCATAGGCAGATTCAGACTCTAGTGTACTTCTCTTGCGCATATTGCAAGAGGCCGGGACACCGTGTCGATGAATGCTGCAAGAAGTTAGAATTGATCGAAACCAAACCAGAGTTGACCAGTTGACTGAAAATCAACTGTTAGTCAACATTTGACTTGCTTGACCAAGGGTTGACCCGGTGTTGACTCAGTGTTGACCAGAGTTGACAGAGTTGACTTTTTGACCAAAAGTCAACTGTAAGTCAACCTTTGACCCCGTTTGACCTAGTTTGACTTGGATTGACTTCCAGTGACTTGGTATGATCTAGTATGAACCAGTATGACCTAGTGTGACTCAGTTTGACCTAGATTGACCTAGTTTTGACTTAGACTTGCATTTATGACTTGAATTAGTTTTCTTTTTCAGTATAAAACCCTGTTTGACTCGTAGTATCTTATTTTAGGTCTGTGATCACTCTGAGCGTCTGTTCACCTTATCAGCTCAGGACCACAGGTGAGTACATTCACTGATAGTTTTCATTGTCTTGATATCTACTATATCCGATTCAGTTGTAGTGTCTTACATGATTCCCGACACGACGGTTCACGGACTAGTATACGTTGGATCCTGTCATGAGATGTTATTTCCGAATTTTCCTTGGTATGTTGGTATGTGATATCCATGTTCATGTACTTAGACATTGATTTGGGAGTGAGCTGATCACCTGCTTTCGAATCCGTGTCATGATGTGCCATGTCCGGATCCATGATACTATTCGGGGATGGGGGAATTATTAGGGGTTATGTGATCAAAGCCTCCCTGTCACTATTTTGCTAGCGCCGCCCTCACCTCACGTAGGGTGTAGCAGATACCCCATGCCAGGTTATCCAGGTTGGCCGGCATGACTCTCCGTTGAGGTTACCGCGAATTGCCGGGCTGTCACCCTCATTTCCCGTATTTCCCGTATTTCGTATTTATACTCGTATCTGGATTTTGGCATATATTTTTATTTTTCTCAACTTGTGGAATTTCGGTATTTCTCGTATTTTGGGTTTTGACATGGTCCGGTTTTAATTGGTTGGGTTGGTTTGGTTTGGTTTAATGTGTATTGGAACACCTTAGCCTATACTCTACCCTCAACACAACACAACACAACCCACCCTATTTATAATCCCCCCTAACACTCTTTCTCTTCATTACTTCCTCCATAAATTTCTTCTTCTTCTTCTTCTTCTTCCTCCACACAACTCTCCACACCCATAGGCAAGTGCACCTTGCCACCACAAGAGAACCCTATTTTATTTGTCCATTTGCTAGATTAGGACATGGTGATCAACATTAGAACTTGGCTTTTTGTGATTTGGAGTCTCTATTATTCTAGATCTAAGTTTTCTCTATTTTCGGATTTGCATGGTTTTAATCTATTTAAGTTGGATTTTATGGGTTTTGATGTTTCTATGTGAAAGAGAATTCAATTTCACCCAAGTTGGAACTTTGGAAACCCGGATTTGGAGTTCGGATGGCCAAGTTGTGATGTTTTGAAGCTTTGGGTTCAACCATGGAGTTCTTGCTGTTTTGGAGAAGACAGTGAGCAGTGTGCAGAGCTTCTTAGCTTACGCCACTGAGTTGCGTGCGCTCTTTAGCGCTGCGTACGCAGACTTGAGTACGCTTCCTGCTGGAAGCGTGTCTCTTGCGTACGCAGACTTGGGTATGCTTCCTGTTGGAAGCGTGTCTCTTGCGTACGCAGACTTGGGTACGCTTCCTGTTGGAAGCGTGTCTCTTGCGTACGCAGACTTGAGCGTGCCTTGGTACGCAGACTTGAGCGTACGCATGACCTGAGCGTACGCTTCCCCCCTGCGTGCGTGCTTTTGAGCGTACGCTGCTCTCCTGCGTGCGTGCTTTTGTGCGTACGCTGCTCTCCTGCGTGCGTGCTTTTGTGCGTACGCTGCTCCCCTGCGTGCGTATTTTTTACGTGAATGCTCTTCTGCGTGCGTGCTTTTGCATGTATGCTCCCCTACGTGCGTGCTTTTTGCGTGTATGCTCCCCCTGCGTGCGTGCTCTTGCGCGTACGCTCAACCCCCTGACCCCTTGCTTAACCCATTGGCTCTTGGAGTATTGGTTTTATTTCTCGACTTGGTTTCTCTTTTGTGGATTGGGTTTTTCTGAGATCTGTTCAACACTGCATGACTATCTTGACCCGACACGGCCTAACACGATTTTCAAGTAATTGGTTATGACTAGTTCGGTTCTCGGGATTTTCTGTGAATTATGATCCCGGTATTCTCTGATCTCCTTGATAGTGACCCGGTGGGTGCACACCTAACTTGTAACTTATAATTAATCCTTGTGACTTGATAACTTGATAGTGGTCTGTGGCGGCGCACCCCTGACTTGTAACATGACTTGATAACTAAATGCTGTTGCGACGGCTAACACGACTTGACAAGAATAAATGGCCTGGACACCGTGGGTGTATGTGTTTGTACAAATGAACCTGTCTTGTCTTGCATTATGTCTAGGACATGGATCCCTGGTTTCCTACGGTCAGGGATTCATACTGAATATGGCTAGGATTAATGACTAGATTGATCAAATAGTTCATGGAGAATTTTTCAGTTACCCGTTGCCTCTTTGGTCCTGGCCTTATATATATATACTTGGGATTTGTTGCTATCCATCGAGATGAGCGCACTTCCAGCCTGCCGTCGAGTGTGGTACCTTAGGATACATGTATCTTACTACAGTGTGTCTGCTATACCCTGCTATCTTTTCCTTTTCTTGCTGGGATCACTCAGGTAGTAACAAACAGGTAACCGGACTTAGAATTTTCATTGCATCTTGCTAGTAACTAGGCCTGTGATAACCCTAGTTAGTTAAAGTAGCAAGCCGTAATTATTGCTTGGCCGTGATTGATTGGATGGAGTCTAGTCCCGCTTGTCCTGTCCTGATCCTGTACAAGGTTATGACATGACATGACTGCTCGTGCTTTACCTTAATCATGATTAATTGCAGGTCCTGATTTCTTGTATTTTACCTTGCCGATAAATGGTGAGAGAAACCAAGTTCCGTTCAGACGAAGGGTTACAACCCCGGTCCTTGTTTGGTTTACGGGTTGTAACCTGGTTATCTGAATAGTCCCATGGTTATCTCATCGTATATCATCCTGTCATGCTTTTCTATATGCTCTGTCTTTTATCGATTCTGTACAAGATTGTCTTTTATATTCACCTATCATGCTTTTTCTTAAATTACTGTCTCTTATTATGTAATTATTTTATTGTGCTAATTTGCTGGCTTTAGTTCTTATTTTGTGGCCTCCTTTGTGGCACTTGCTCTTTCTGGGGTCTGACCCAGCTGGTTTTGTATGGCCCAGATACCGGAGCAGCAGCAAAGGATCTACCTGTCTTCCAGCCCGATGGTGACCGCCAGGCGTAACCAGGGAAACGAGTGGGTTTCTTTTGTCCTCCCACTCTATTGTACATTATTCTTTGAGGCGTTTAGCCGACGAGCACTTGTTAGCTCGATGCACTTTACTTCTGTCTGCCTACGGGCTGTAATCATGATTGGCAACTCGAGGTTGATCATGTACGACTTAACTCTTGCTAGTCCTTATATTTTGTACGACTAGCTTCATGATCATCTGGATATGTAATGTTTGGGACGCCTTACAATTATATATTTGGTGATCTGATATCTTGTGATTATTATTAGTTGGTTGAGATTGAGACAATAGGATAATTTATGACCTTAAGAGACTGATGGCTTGTAGATAAACCCTCACATATCTAGACAGCCGTGACCGTATGGTGAGATGGATTCCATTTCATTATACGTAGCTGGCTATGTCTGCCCCCGCTCTCCAGTATTCTGGTTCTGGGGCGTGACATGGTTTAAGTGGTGGCCCAGGCAGGTCTTGTCAATCAAGAAATATGAGGGTTTACCGGATAGATGTCTCAATCTGTACTCGCCTTTGATCTCCACTCGTATCTTCTTATTTCCTTGAATCCCTGACTTGATAACATGCTTGCATCATTGTTCTATCCTGGTCCTTCCTTAATATTTCTGATGTCATTACTTCAGCGGCATCGCTCCTGTTGATCAGCCAGAAGAAGTTCGGCCGGCAGCCCAACAACAGCAAGAAGATCAAGATCAGTCCTCAGCAGCCGCCTCTCGAGCCATGCCTTCTGGAGAACCAGTGCCCCAGTCTAGCCAGTTCAGCTAGCAGGGTCAGAGGATGGGGTCTTGATAGGGCTCATCCGTGAGTTGCTTGCGTCTCTGGACCGTCGAGGTGATGCCTTGCAGCAAGCAGTACAAGAAGCTATGAGCGGAAGTGGTCCTCGAGGGAATAGTACGGTCAATAATTTCAAGCGCCTGAACCCTCCCTTCTTCGACGGCAGTGAGGATGCTATTGCTGCAGATGCCTGGCTACAGGACATTGAAGTTATCTTGGAGGCAGCCAGGACCCCTGAAGCAGAGAAGGTGGCAGTGGTGCGCCTGCAGTTACTAGATCTAGCCTGCAGCTGGTGGGCTATGCAAGCAGCGAGTTTGGGTACGCCTGTCATGTGGGCGGTATTCAGTGATATGTTCCAGACCAAGTACTTTGACGCAGTGGCTAGATATGACCTGCAGACCAGGTTTAGTAATCTCAGGCAGATGAGCCGGACGGTCGACGGATATGCGATCGAGTTTTCAAGGTTGAGTCGGTTTGCTCCTACCTTAGTGGCAACCGAGCTAGACAGAGCACAGCAGTTTTAGCAGGGGCTCCACTTGGAGATCATATTGGCAGTAGAGCAGTTCGAGCACAAAACTTTTGATGCCGTCTTACGAGCAGCGAGGAGACATGAGTACACTTCCCGAAGGATAGTAGATCGGACTGGAGATCGGAAGCGGTCTCACAATCAGATGAACCAATCCTCAGCACCGGCCCCAGTAGCTAGGGCCTTGACCATTGGAGCTACGAGGACAGATTCGGTAACCTCCTTACAGCATTCTGCCCCGACCTATCCCCAGCAGCAGAAGCGGCCTTTCGCAATGGGTTGTTCTCATTGCGGGAAGCCCGGGCATGTTGTTACTGAGTGCCGTAGAGCACAGGGATTGTGCTTGGTTTGTGGTTCGCCAGGCCACATGATAGGATCTTGTCCGTTCAGAAACAGATCATCGTCGACGGTAACTAGTCCCTCGGTTATGGGACCAGCACCAGCACCAGCACCAGAACCAGCTCCAGTTCACCAACCACGGCAGCTTCCGTTCCCGGGTCCATTGCCGTCTCAGGCCCAGGCCTTCCAGCAACAGAGGCCTCAGCAGTTCGTCCTGGCCCAGGCCCAGATCCAGAATCGGCAGAGAGGTATCTGTATCCTATTGTCTTGCTTTCCGCCGTCGGTATGCGGGACACATGCCATATTTCATGTATCCTAATTACAACGGTATATTCCGGACCCGAGCCATGTCCTAGATCATTCGAAAATGGTTATTGGTACCAACCTTTTCGTATGAGGAAAGGCCCGTGTCCCTGTTTGACCAAGGAGAGAGACCTCAAGCGCAAGACTATCAGTTTAGTTCGCATTGCTTGAGTTTATCGCTCCTTGGGAGAGTCAAACGTGGGAGTGTGAGGATGACATCCGATCACGATATCCCGACTTGTTTGACTCGTAAGGTATAATGTCTTTCTTATGCCTTACGTTTTCCCTTCCTTGCTTGCATTGTATGATTGTATGATTGAACTGCTTAGTGTAGCTTGCCTGTGCTTAGTGTAACTTGTCGTGGCAATCTCTAGCTCCTTGATTAAATTCCGAGGACGGAATTCTTTTAAGGTGGGTAGAGTTGTCACCCTCATTTCCCGTATTTCCCGAATTTCGTATTTATACTCGTATCTGGATTTTGGCATGTATTTTTATTTTTCTCAACTTGTGGAATTTTGGTATTTCTCGTATTTTAGGTTTTGACATGGCCCGGTTTTAATTGGTTGGGTTGGTTTGGTTTGGTTTAATGTGTATTGGAACACCTTAGCCTATACTCTACCCTCAACACAACACAACCCACCCTCTTTATAATCCCCCCTAACACTCTCTCTCTTCATTACTTCCTCCATAAATTTCTTCTTCTTCTTCTTCTTCTTCTTCCTCCACACAACTCTCCACACCCATAGGCAAGTGCACCTTGCCACCACATGAGAACCCTATTTTATTTGTCTATTTGCTAGATTAGGACATGGTGATCAACATTAAAACTTGGCTTTTTGTGATTTGGAGTCTCCATTGTTCTAGATCTAAGTTTTTTCTATTTTTGGATTTGTATGGTTTTGATCTATTTAAGTTAGATTTTATGGGTTTTGATGTTTCTATGTGGAAGAGAATTCAATTTCACCCAAGTTGGAACTTTGGAAACCCGGATTTGGAGTTCGGATGGCCAAGTTGTGATGTTTTGAAGCTTTGGGTTCAACCATGGAGTTCTTGCTGTTTTGGAGAAGACAGTGAGCAGTGTGCAGAGCTTCTTAGCTTACGCCACTGAGCTGCGCACGCTCTTTAGCGCTGCATATGTAGACTTGGGTACGCTTCCTGCTGGAAGCGTGTCTCTTGCGTACACAGACTTGGGTACGCTTCCTGTTGGAAGCGTGTCTCTTGCGTACGCAGACTTGAGCGTGCCTTGGTACGCAGACTTGAGCGTACGCATGTCCTGAGCGTACGCTTCCCCCCTGCGTGAGTGCTTTTGAGCGTACGCTGCTCTCCTGCGTGCGTGCTTTTGTACGTACGCTGCTCTCCTGCGTGCGTGCTTTTGTGCGTACGCTGCTCCCCTGCGTGCGTGCTTTTTGCGTGAATGCTCTCCTGCGTGCGTGCTTTTGCGTGTATGCTCCCCTGCGTGCATGCTTTTTGCGTGTATGCTCCCCCTGCGTGCGTGCTCTTGCGCGTACGCCCAACCCCCTGACCCCTTGCTTAACCCATTGGCTCTTGGAGTATTGGTTTTATTTCTCGACTTGGTTTCTCTTTTGTGGATTGGGTTTTTCTGAGATCTGTTCAACACTGTACGACTATCTTGACCCGACACGGCCTAACACGATTTTCAAGTAATTGGTTATGACTAGTTCGGTTCTCGGGATTTTCTGTGAATTATGATCCTGGTATTCTCTGATCTCCTTGATAGTGACCCGGTGGGTGCACACCTAACTTGTAACTTGTAATTAATCCTTGTGACTTGATAACTTGATAGTGGCCCGTGGCGGTGCACCCCTGACTTGTAACATGACTTGATAACTAAATGCTGTTGCGACGGCTAACACGACTTGACAAGAATAAATGTCCTGGACACCGTGGGTGTATGTGTTTGTACAAATGAACCTGTCTTGTCTTGCATCATGTCTAGGACATGGATCCCTGGTTTTCCACGGTCAGGGATTCATACTGAATATGGCTAGGATTAATGACTAGATTGATCAAATAGTTCATGGAGAATTTTTCAGTTACCCGTTGCCTCTTTGGTCCTGGCCTTATATATATATACTTGGGATTTGTTGCTATCCATCGAGATGAGCGCACTTCCAGCCTGCCGTCGAGTGTGGTACCTTAGGATACATGTATCTTACTACAGTGTGTCTGCTATACCCTGCTATCTTTTCCTTTTCTTGCTGGGATCACTCAGGTAGTAACAAACAGGTAATCGGACTTGGAATTCTCATTGCATCTTGCTAGTAACTAGGCCTGTGATAACCCTAGTTAGTTAAAGTAGCAAGCCGTAATTATTGCTTGGCCGTGATTGATTGGATGGAGTCTAGTCCCGCTTGTCCTGTCCTGATCCTGTACAAGGTTATGACATGACATGACTGCTCGTGCTTTACCTTAATCATGATTAATTGCAGGTCATGATTTCTTGTATACCTTGCCGATAAATGGTGGGAGAAACCAAGTTTCGTTCAGACGAAGGGTTACAACCCCAATCCTTGTTTGGTTTACGGGTTTTAACCTGGTTATCTAAATAGTCCCATGGTTATCTCATCGTATATCATCCTGTCATACTTTTCTACATGCTCTGTCTTTTATCGATTCTGTACAAGATTGTCTTTTATATTCACCTATCATGCTTTTTCTTAAATTACTGTCTCTTATTATGTAATTATATTATTGTGCTAATTTGCTGGCTTTAGTTCTTATTTTGTGGCCTCCTTTGTGGCACTTGCTCTTTCTGGGGTCTGACCCAGCTGGTTTTGTATGGCCAGATACCAGAGCAGCAGCAAAGGATCTACCTGTCTTCCAGCCCGATGGTGACCGCCAGGCGTAATCAGGGAAACGAGTGGGTTTCTTTTGTCCTCCCACTCTATTGTACATTATTCTTTGAGGCGTTTAGCCGACGAGTACTTGTTAGCTCGATGCACTTTACTTCTGTCTGCCTACGGGCTGTAATCATGATTGGCAACTCGAGGTTGATCATGTATGACTTAACTCTTGCTAGTCCTTACATTTTATACGACTAGCTTCATGATCATCTGGATATGTAATGTTTGGGATGCCTTACAATTGTATAATTGGTGATCTGATATCTTGTGATTATTATTAGTTGGTTGAGATTAAGACAATAGGATAATTTATGACCTTAAGAGACTGATGGCTTGTAGATAAACCCTCACATATCTAGACAGCCGTGACCGTATGGTGAGATGGATTCCATTTCATTATACGTAGCTGGCTATGTCTGCCTCCGCTCTCCAGTATTCTGGTTCTGGGGCGTGACACGGGCCAAGTGGATAACCCCACCATGACTCCCTAGCCGATCACATATCGCTCTAATAATTCAAATCACATTTTACATTTATTGTCGTATCTTATATTCCAGTTCAGCTTTACTTTCTGTACTTCTCACCATGCTATGATTCTATTACTCACATGCTCTACCTGCTTTTATATTGTACCATGATTTGAGACTAAGTTCTATTTGAAAGAAGGGTTACAGTCCCGGTCCTTGTTTGGTTCAAGGGTTGTAACTCGGCTTTCAAATGGTTCCCAAGTTGCCTATATCTTAGTCTTGTATTTTATTATACTGTCTCTTATAGTATTTGTTAATTTATATGGAACTGCTGTTGGTGTTTGTACTTGCTCATTTTCCTGACAGGATACCGTTGACATGTTACAGATGATTTCGAGGCTGATTGCCCGACCTACTATGGGGTAGAGTCTGACGGAGTAGACCTAGACTGTGGCTTGTTGGTAGAGCCAGTAGACTTTGCTCACCCTGAGTAGTATAGTTAGTTAGGTTTGCCTGACCTGCGAGCCAGCTAGTACCTTTCAGTTATAGTATCCTATATATAGTTTCTGTGACTCTAGATGTTGTGTATAGCTCTGGACTTCTGTGGATCTTGGACTTATTTCCTGCTTATCTATCGTATTTCCTTTCCATGCTATCTACCTTAGTTTGATATATGTGATTGAGACTGTATTGCTATGTCACCTCCATTCAGAGTGTATATACTGTACAGGTACATTTATCTGTTTTAGTCGTAGTATTTACAGACCCTATATACAGCGATCTACCGCCGATACTGCGGCGTAGGCTGGACGTAACCACGTACTCGTGCCCCTCTTCAGGGTGCGGGTCGTGACGGGTAAGAATAAGGCTCCAAGGATTAAGCATTAATGCTTTTGTCATTCTCATAGATTAATTCCATTTGGAGCTAAGCCCCAAAGGGGCTTAGCGACTCGGACTCGGACTCGGATTCGGGCTCGTGCTCGGGCTCGGACTCGGGCTCATGGGCTCATGGTCTCGCACCAGGCTGACTGTGCAGACTACAAGTAAGTTATGGAAAGACTGATTCAATACGATTAATGCAGATCCATTTTTTGTGGGATTTAATTCAATCTTTCCATAAGATTTGAATTAATTTCGTTGCCATCTTTGTGGGATTTAATTCAATCTTTCCATAAGATTTGAATTAATTTCGTTGCTATTTTTGTGGAATTTGAATTAATTTCGTTGTCGTCTTTGTGGGATTTGATTCAATCTTTCCATAAGATTTGAATTAATTTCGTTGCCATCTTTGTGGGACTTAATTCAATCTTTCCATAAGATTTGAATTAATTTCATTGCTATCTTTGTGGGATTTGATTCAATCCTTCCATAACTGAAAAGGCGGTTAGGGTTTCCACCCTCTCTCTATATATACTCTCTTCTGGCCTCCTTTATGAGGGACTACGAATTTTATAAGTCAGAAAAAAAAGAGAGGGAGGGAGCTGCTGCCGCCATTGCAAGTCCATCCGAGGAGTCAGAACAGAGGTGACTTCGAGCGTTCCACAAGTTCTTCAACTTGCTGGTTCCTGGAAGCAATTCCTGTGGGGCGAATCTTGCTTTGAGCAACGGTGTTTTGGCACCCCAACAACTTTTCTTCATCTCTCCTTTCTCTAGATTATTGTAACTCGTTCTGTCCCAATTGTAACACATTTGCAAGGAAGAACGAGAGATCTTCTCTTCTCTATTTCTCTTATTCATATTGTAATCTGGCTATTTGGTTTTTTGTTTCATCGTAGATCTTGAGTTTGATCACTGCAAAGTTTTTTGTGTGACATCTCAGATCTCGATTGTATCAGTTTTCCATCTTTGGTCAAGCCCCGGGACTAACAATCTCAAAGCAATATCCTTGTAGATGGAAAACATTAATGCTTCGCTCGTCCAATTGTACTACTGCAAGTTGGAAAAGTTCGATGGAGAGCATTATCAAGTCTGGAAGAAGAAGGTTTATCTAACTTTTCAACTCAAAGACGTTGATCATGTACTGTTGGAGGAAGAACCTTCTGTTCCAGACACTGGGTCTACTGTCGCAATCAATACGGCTACCAAACTCCAGGCCAAATGGAGAAAGGAAAATAGCATCTGCAGGCTTCTCATCCTGAATGCTATGGAGGATTCCCTGGCAGAATCCTACTCGAAGAAGGAATTTGCCAGAGACATATGAGTGTCTGTGGAAAAACTGTATGAAGAAGACAGGAACATGAGCAAGATGTTTGTGGTTGAAAAATATCACAAATTGCTCTTTGAGGATGAGAAGCCCATGTTGCCACAGGCGAAGAAATTTCTGAAGCTGCGTCAGAAACTGGAAGACGAAGAGATGCCCCTTCCCGACAAGTTTGTCGTTAGAGGGATCATCTCAAAACTTCCTGCTAGATGGAGTACCTTCTATGCAAGGATGCTCAGAAAGAATCTAGACATTAGCTTGGGAGATCTACTTCAAGAGATCCATGTTGAGGACGAGATGTATTCCCAACAGAAGATGGATACTCTTTCCAAACAGTTGGCTAAGGCCAATCTAGTGCAGACGAGAGATTCCAAGGGAAAGCAGGCAGATTTTTATCACAAGAAGAATGACTTCACCAATCTAAAAGTGAAGGGTCCTTCATTCAAGCAACAGAAGCCCAAGTCCCAAGTGACTTATTTCAATTGTGGCAAGAAAGGCCACTACAAGAGTGAATGTAGATCCAAGCCTAAACAATCAGAGAAAGGTGAGCCTAGTAAGGTTTCATTGGTTTCTAACATTGTTGCTATGATCGCACAGGTCACAACTGTGGGGGTTGACTCTGACTGGTAGATAGACACTGGTGCGACTTGCCATGTCTGTTCTGGCAAGGAATGGTTCATCACGTACCAGCCGATATCTGAGAAGGTTGTCATGGCGAACCAGGCCCAAGCTGAAGTTCTGGGGATCGGGACTGTGGAGCTGAAACTCACTTCTGGGAACACTCTGACGCTTCAAGGTGTGAAGCATGTTCCGGTGATTGCCAAGAACCTGATCTCTGGGAGCCTGTTCTGCAATGCAGGCTTAAGGATGGACATCAATGCTGGTCAGATGGTGATGTCTAAGAAGGGAACATACTTCGGGAAGGCTTATCAAACCGAAGGAATGTTTAAAATTCAGCTTGTCAACCAGTTTGATGACATTAATGTAGTTGCATTTTCTGATTATTCTCTTGAATTGTGGCATAATAGACTAGGACTTGTTCATTGTAAAAGAATTAACAAAATGTCGAGTCTAGGACTTATCTCCAAATGTGGGGGTAAGGTGGAGAAGTGTGAAGTATGTGCTCAGACGAAGATCACAAGGAAACCCTTTCATCGGGTCAATCGAAGCACTGATCTTCTGGAGTTAGTACACTCCGATATCTGTGACTTCAAACATTTCTCCACGAAGGCCGGGACGAAGTATTTCATAACCTTCATCAACGACTTCTCAAAATATGCGTTCGTCTACTTGCTCAAGACTAAAGACGAAGCTTTCGAGAAGTTCAGAGAGTTCAGGGTCGAAGCTGAACGACAGACTGGACAACAACTCAAGAGGTTGAGAAGTGATCGAGGTGGGGAGTACAGGTCTCATGACTTCACATCGTTCTGCAAAGAACATGGAATCATATGCAAGACTACTGCTCCATATTCTCCTCAATCCAATGGAGTAGCAGAGAGAAAGAATCGAACATTAACAGAAATGATGAATTCAATGCTGCTTACTGCAGGTCTTCCAAAATGCTACTGGGGAGAAGCTGCATTAACGACCACTTTCATTCTGAATAGAGTGCCATATGCAACTTCGGACGTAACTCCTCATGAACTCTGGTTCAAAGTCAGACCAAACTTGAATGTCATTCGAGTGTGTGGGTGTCTGGCGTATATGAAGCTTCCAGATCTGAAGATTCAGAAGCTGGGGACAAGGACTACGAAGGCGATCTTCTTGGGGTATGCCGAGAAGATTGATGCTCGGAGATTTCTTGATATTGAGTCAAATCATATCATCGAATCTCGCGATGCTGAATACTTTGAAGACAAGTTTGCAAAAGACAAAAATATTGTTCTTTCGGATATTCCGGAAAATAATATAGGTGCAAATGAGACTGAAATCTCATATGGGCCTGTAGTCCAAGAAGAAGCTGTTGTTGATGAAACAACTCTTGTACCAGAACTCGCAGAGCCGTCAGCAAAGCGAGCGAGGAGACCTAAAGACTTCGGAGATGACTTTGTCACCTATCATGTGGAAGCAGATCCACTTACCTATGATGAGACGATGAAGACCAGAGGTGCTATCTTCTGGAAGGAGGCAGTGAATGACGAGTTTGACTCTATCACCTCCAATAACACATGGGTGTTGGTAGATCTACCTGAAGAAGAAAAGCCCATCGGATGTAAATGGATCTTCAAGAAGAAGATGAAGGCAGATGGAACTATTGACAAGTTCAAGGCCAGGTGTAGGAGCGTAAAAAGTGCTTCACAGAATGAGTCAAAGAGATAGGGCATTCCACTCAAATTGATCTATTTTATGCCAAGGAGAGGCTAATCACTTTACGCCTAAAGACAGGCTAACCATTTTATGCTCGGGTTTAAGCCAATGGTTTTACGCCTATGACAGGCTAACTACTTTTACGCTGGACGGAGCTGTCAAGTCTTGCATTTAATGCAAAGTCTGACATGAAGATATTAATGATGGCATATACCACAGAATTCGAAGGGATTTGTTTTACACAAAGACCAACGTTGTCGTTTAGTATGCGGACTGAGCTATTTTTACGCTCACAGTATGGCTTCTTTTACGCATGGAGACTATACGAGTTTTTACGCTCAAAAGTCGACGTGTGCATAAAGTTTATTTGGGCTTCTTTACGCTCAAGGTTATTCAATAACCACTTTACGCGGGAAGTCCATGTCAGGGCTATTTTACGCCCAGTCTATTGCTTTACGCTCAGAGTACATTGGGGTTGTTTTTACGCCCTATTCTTCTTCACCTGTTTGGAACGTGGTTTGCCTACATGGCTTTCATGCCACATATTTCGAAGAACGTGTGTACGTGCATCATATTCTTACTGAAATGATGGGACACGTGTCAACGTATACAGAGGATGACCTCGGTCATGGGTGACAGTTGTTAGCGTAAAGATGGAACTTTTGCTGAGTTTTTACGCACAAGAGCCCAAGTCTATAAATAGACTTATTTTTCTCACAGAGACAGAGACATGAGGAGAGAAAACAGAGAGATTAGAACTCAGAGATTTTTCTCCAGAGCATTCTTCTTCAACCTTTCTTTCAGAACAGAGTGAAGCAAAGCCGGAAAGCATTCGGCCTCGTCATCAGTGCCCAAGTGTGTCGATACCTTTCTGGTGACTTAGTTCTTCCAGTTGTTCATCTTCAAGCAGTGATCTTCATCATCATCGTATGGTCCAAGGAACAAAGTGATCATTTACAGATCAGACTTCCATAGCAATACTTTTCCAGAATCAAATTTGTACTTCTTGTACTTTTTCTCGTTTTATTTTCAAAAGCCAATTTTCCTGGCATTTTGTTAAGTGAAACAAAATGGCGACTCTGCTGGGGACGACCTTCTCCTCTGACGAGGAGGCAATTGCTCAATACGATGATGTGTCGATTGGATCGACAAAGAAGACTCTGGTTGTATACTTCGACCAGACTGCTTATGAAGAGATTCTCCAAACTGGGGGTGGTTCTAGCTGCTCCAATGTTCAAAAATCTCGCAAAGAACGAAAAGTTTGGATTCCTAAATCCAAAGTAGCTTCTGATCTCTCTGTTGCTTCTGATGGCAAGGGAATTCTTCCCACTCCTGTCGTAGGGGCTCCCGTTCGTCACGAGGCAGTCCTTACTTCAGCGTTGCACTCTAAGTGTGACAATTTATCTTCCGTCTATGACGGTGTAGATAATCAGGTTCCACGCCCACTGCGTAAAAACCAGGTTTTACGCCCAGTGGGTAAAAACCAAGTTTTACGCTCAATGCATAAGCATAAGTCTCCCATTTGTAATGCGGCAGACTCTAATGTTAATGCTTCTGAGTGTAAGAATAAGTCTCCCGTCTGTGACATGGTAGACACACGTAAGTTACGCTCTTCGCGTAAAGGAAAATCTCCCGTCTGTGACGAGGTAGATAATCAATTTTTATGCTCTACGCGTAAAGGTAAGTCTCCTGTCTTTGACAGTGTAGATAAAATTCGCAACAATGTTTTCACATCTAATGTAAATGTACCTAAACGCGTACAACGTAAAAATATTGTTGGTAAAGCTTCAGTTCTACACCAACAACCTTCTTATACTTTTCTACGCAAAGTACCAAACTTATAAATTACACGCAATAAAAATGGAGTCCTTCGTGCTCAAAAATCTCAAGATTTGTGCACACAACTCCAAACGCGTAAAAATGTACAGTTTGGTTCTGCGAATGCAGCCATTAATCTTCTTTATACACAAGGGACTAAACGTTTTTCTACCCCAAATGTAATAAAGAAGACTACTCCCTCTACTCCTTCTGTTTCACGTGAATTGCTAATACAAAAGCGTAAGAACAGACAATCTCCGGTGACATTGCCCTAAGAAAAACATCATTGTGAGTATCACAAGGTTGTAATCAACTGTTGTTGTTCAGCTTCAAAACGGTCAGTTTTTGATCGATTGAGTTTTAATGTGCCTCAACAACAAGCTGAAGACCAAGAACATGAGTTGTCATATGTGTCTGTCAACATGGCATCTCATACTAACAGAGGACGACGTCCGAGACGGAATATGTCCCAAACTCCAGGTCAACAACAGTTCAACAGACTTCTTGATTCCTTTGAGGGAGTATATCAGTACACTCGATCAAGAAGACAAAGACAATTGCAGACTTCTGATTCAGAAGCTGGGGGTACTCAATCTTTTGAGTCCGAAACTGATAGTGTTGATTCATACTTCTATACTAATGTCACGCCCCAGTACCGAAATACGGAGACGGACTAGGCCAGCTACTCCATATGAGGTACGTAACGTCATACGGCGATCGTGGCTGTCGAGAGACTAGGGGGTACATGCTACAATCAAGTCTCCTATGGTCCCACGGAGTTCTATGTCTCAATCAATCAAGTCACATCAGCAATTAAATGAACATTAAAGATAAAGCAGTAAGGCATCCCCGATGCTTCATCAAAATGATCATGAGCGACTAGCTTTATAATTTAGCTATCTCAGAGAGTCAGGAGTACAAAATTATACACAGCTGCAGTCTGTTTATTTACAATTCTGTACTGACACAAAATATCAAGTAATCCGGCTAACAGGTGCCGGTGGCTAAACGCCGCACAAAGTAAAGGCAAGAGTGGTGGAGAAGAAACCCACTCGAGTTCCCGAACCGCCATGCTCCTAGTATGCACCATGGATGTCAGAAAGGAAGATCGTGTCCTCCGGCTCTGCTACGAGATCTGGCCAAACAAAACCAGCGGGGTCAGCCCCGAATAGCAAGTACCGCCAAAAGGGCACAAGAGTTGAGATTAAAAACCCAGTTAATAGAATGATTGATAATAGTAATACTTATGCTACTATTATAGGGTAGCGCAACATCCTCGAACCCATATGGCACCCTTACAACCAAACAAGGACAAAAGGTGCCGCATGGAGTCGGGATGTGTCGTACTCTATAACTTTCACATAAGTTAAAAGGTATAAACAATAAAATCTCCTGATCGTGACTTCGGTCGATAGCCTATCGCAGCACAATAACCAACCCAACAATCAAATAAGAACGTGGGTTGGATCATGTACCATGATAGACCATGTTCCTCAGTCATTCACAGAAGTAGCACTTCACAACCAGAATAAGTCTTCCGTTCATAACTTCGGTCCACAGCCTGTCATAGTACGATAACCAACCCAACAATCATACAAGAACATGGGTTGGACCACGTGCCATGACAGTCCGCTTCCCTCAGTTATTCACGGAAGGTAATAAGATACAAGCAAGTCATTTTTCATGGCCAATCAAGTCTACGAGTTTCTAGTGGGACGAGGTTATCCTCGTGTCATGTTATTAGAAATCTTCAGATCGTATCTTTCCAGCAAGCCTAGCCAACCCAGGGGTTCGCGTAGACAGATATCATTGAGCACAGGTCCCTCGTAAGGCCACCTTGCCAAGACATATAATATATAGCAGGAATTAATCGGATACAGTCATCCACTCGTTGCAGATGACACAGTATCCGTGGAGACCAGCCGGCGCGTCGAGACAGTATCTCAAGGCGGCTGGTATAACACGATCTCGGGATTCTGCCCTGCCCATGCATATAGTATATTTAGTTGCCTAGTTTAACCCTAGGTGAAAACTTGGACTCACATGCTATGGCCTGCATGATTATCCTCCTAAAAGTCGTACTCAAGTACAGGTACCCCAAGAGAGGAACCATGTCAATCGGTATGTCAACATGTTCTACCCTCCTTAGTGTAATATATTATTGTAAATACGCCACGTGGAGTTACGAGTTATTTGTTGAGCATGAACAAGAACTGGAACATTTAGGTACATGTATCAGGTAGGAACACTTTGTTCACCGGGGTCACATTAGTGCTCATATCATGCTCAGGAATGCGCAGGGTCGGAATACGCAGGGTCGGAATGCGCAGACGGAATGTGCAGGGTTGGAATGCGCAGGGTCAGATTGAGCAGGGTCAGAATGCGCAGGGTCGGAATACGCAGGGTCGGATTGTGCAGGGTTGGAATATGCAGGGTCGTATTGCGCAGGGTTGGAATGCACAGGGTCAGATTTTGCAGGGTCCAAGCACGCAGGGTCAAGGCGCCTAGCGCCAAAAGGCGCAGGGCCACGAGAGAGCTCAGGATCTGGTGGTTTCACTATTTATAGTGACGCTTCATGGAAGGGGCTGGGTTGCGTCTTGCAGCAGCATGGAAAGGTGATTACCTACGCTTCCAGGCAATTACGTTCCCATGAGAAGAACTACCCTACCCACGACCTGGAGCTGGCAGCGGTGATATTTGCTCTGAAGTTGTGGAAGCATTATCTGTATGGGGAGAGGGTAGAGATCTTTACAGATCACAAGAGCTTAAAGTATTTGTTCACTCAAAAGGAGTTGAACATGAGGCAGCACAGATGGCTAGAGTTGATGAAGGACTTTGACATCCTACTTCAGTATCACCCAGGGAAGGCCAACGTGGTTGCTGATGCCTTGAGTAGGTATCCGACAGCCATGTGTTTGACCATGGATCGGCATTTGTTTGCAGACTTGGAGAGCCTTGGGATTGAGGTGATCGTGTCCGGAGTACAGATGCAGTTATGGGGGATACAGATTCAGTCGAACTTGGTGGAGAGGATCAAGTCGACACAGTTTGAGGACGTTGCTCTGCGGTGTCTCCGAGAGCAGGTTCGAGCAGGATTGCTGGAGGGCGAGTTTTCTCTTGTAGATGATGGTGCCTTGAGGCACGGTTCCAGATTATGTGTGCCCAGCGGAGAGCTCAAAGAGCAGGTTATGCAGGAGGCCCACAGATCTCAGTACTCCATACACCCGGGTGCCAACAAGATGTACCGAGATCTGAGGGAGCATGTTTGGTGGTCCAGGATGAAGCAGGAGGTGGCTCGCTTCATAGCTAGGTGCTTGATCTGTCAGCAGGTCAAGGCGGAGAGGCAGAGGCCCGGTGGATTATTGCAGCCGCTGCCCATTCTCGAGTGGAAATGGGAGCATATCACTATGGACTTCGTATTAGGATTGCCGCGTACACCTGGAGGGAAAGACGCGATTTGGGTCATCGTTGACAGGTTGACCAAATTAGTCTACTTCTTGCCATTCAAGGTGGGTACGTCTACAGAGAGGCTGGCGGAGATGTATATGCGGCAGATAGTCAGGATTTACGGAGTTCCGGTCAGCATAGTCTTAGATCGGGATAGTCGCTTTACTTCCCATTTTTGGAGGAGTCTGTAGACTAGCTTGGGCACTCAGCTCAAGTTTAGTACCGCATACCACCCCAAGACGGACGGACAGTCAGAGAGGACTATTCAGACACTTGAGGAGATGCTGCGGACGTGCGTCCTGGACTTTGGAGGCTCCTGGGAGGATTATCTTCATTTGGTGGAGTTTGCTTACAACAACAGTTTCCAGGCCAGCATTGAGATGTCACCTTTCGAGGCTCTGTACGGGCGTAGGTGCCGTACACCCTTATCTTGGGATGATGTTGGTGAGCGAGCTTTATTGGGGCCAGAGATGGTTGTTGATACAGCCGAGAAGGTGAAGCTCATCAGGGACAGACTTTGCATAGCGCAGGACAGACATTGGTACTTGGCCGATAGCCACCGGAGGCCCTTGGAGTTTGAGGTACAGATTAGAGTAGGATTAGATTAGGTTTGATTGTTGTGTTTTATTAATCATGCTTGTTTATTATAATTAATTGAGACCTTGCATGTGATTAGGTCAAAGACCAGGTTTTCTTGAGGATATCTCCGACTCGTGGTATGATATGTTTTGGTGGAGGCGGGAAGCTTAGTTCGCGCTTCATCGGCCCTTTCGTTATCGGCGGGAGAGTCGGTGACGTGTCATACAGGCTAGACTTGCCGCCTGCACTTGTGGGGGTCCATAACGTATTCCATGTATCATAGTTGAGACGGTACGTGGCTGACCCTAGCCATGTGCTCGATCATTCAGAGATTGAGGTTGGGCCTTCTCTCAGCTATCCAGAGCAGCCAGTGGAGATTCTGGATCGACGGGAGAAGGTTCTGAGGAACCAGGTGATACCCTTGGTACGCGTCGCATGGAGGCATCATTCTCTAGGAGAGTCTACCTGGGAGCGAGAGGATGAGATGCGCGAGCGTTACCCTTATCTTTTTGGACCGTGAGGTATACTTTCTATCCTTCTCATCAGTTGTATTTCGCCTTTCAATTTTGAGAACGAAATTCATTTAAGGAGGGTAGATTTGTCACTACCACATTTCTAGTTTGAGGGTATTTTTGTCATTTTTGGGGTTATTTGAATTTATTATAATTTATTTGAATTTATGGGAATTTTTAGAATTTATTTTGGAATTGTTTGGATGAGGGTTGACTAGGTTGACTTTGACTAGCAATGACCATGGTAGACTAACCTAGGAGCTAACCCTAGTTGAGTTTGGACTTGGTTAGGTTATGCAACCCTAGTTAGACTAGAGTTGACCCATGGTATGGTTATTTGACTTAAGTTAGGCTTTTAAGTCATAAGCCATGACTAGTAATTAACCATTAAATCAATAACTAGCCAAATAGGCCCAAAGCACATTAACTAGTGCCTAACCCTAACCCTAACACTATTTGTCCAGCCACTACACCCATTGGGAAACCCCCCTCCTATAAATATTCTCCTCCATTTAGGGCTAGCCTCTTTAGGAAGGAGCAAGCTTAGAAAAAGGTATTTTCCCTACTTCAAAAATCCCTAGAAAATCCATTTAAACTCCTTTTTAATCCAAACAAATTGCAATAGGTTCTAATTATTGTTTTCTTGCTATTGGAATTGGTTATTCTCAGTTTTCTATCAATTTGAAGGAGTTTGGTGGCTTTTGGGAATCCTCATTCAAAGGGGTTTTTGTGTTGGAGAACACCATAGGTAAAATCCTAATCTACCTATTTAAATTTGGTTTTAATTGCATGGATGCCTAGCCCTAAGTACCCTGACCTTGTAGGAATAGAATTTGTAGGAATTTGTGTCCTGTACGTGTCCGTATCGGACACGTATCAGTGACAGCCCTAGGTGTTTGACGAAATATCTCAATGGACATTTCATTCTGTTTTTGCAAAACTTTTTGAATAGGAAAATGTGTTTTTGTGTCACTTATCCATTTCCTTAGCTCTGAGCTTGAATCGTGCTTGTGTCGTGTCGTTTGGACATGCGTGCACACGTTCTCGCACGCGCGCGCGCGCAACTACAGTTCTCCCATGCTGTTCGGGCTTCCTACAGGACACGACACTGGATGGTTTGACACAAAATTTTGTGGACACTAGGGGGCATGCACTGACATCATGCCCCCAAAAATTCACTAGGTTTCATGGTCGGGTTGGAGAGAAATCAGTCGTACACTGATTTCTCACTGTTCTGCGCACGGTTTAAATTAGCCACTGATACGGCCTTGTATCTTTGGACACGACACGCAATAACATGAATCAGGTTGACACACACCTAGGTCTACCTTAGGCGCACCCACTGACACGAGCACGAGCTCTAGTTTAGGCTGTGTCGGGTGCACGACACGCGTGCACGACGCAGTGCCAAACTGCTGTGTCTGTGTGCGCTGTTGGATTGTTATTTTCGATTGGACACGTTTGTGTCCCCTTGCTGGGACACAAACACATCATATGATACGAGCACATGTTATATTTGAATTACCAACCATTAGTTTGGTATTTTAGTTTGAACTGTTGGTTAATTTCTTTTTTCCTAATTTTTCTGATTTGGGTATTCACTGTTTCTTTCCAGTTTCAAAAATCTGAGTTTAGCATCCCTTTTTGATTAATTTAAATGCCATTATTTACTTGTTTGAATCCCTGACATGTTTTCCTATTAGTTATCTACTGGTGTGTCGAACTGTGGGTTGATTGGTGGTGTTTTGATTCAATTTGGGGAAATATGAAACTGTCTAGACTGAACTTAAAACTGAGATTTCACTATTGATGTATGAACTCAAAATCTGAGTTCATGGTTGCCTGGGATTTCATTGTGAATCTTTTTCCTTAAAACTGAGTTTGTTTTGATATTAGAAAATCTGGGATTCATGAAATGATTCCCTGTTTCAAATACCTGAGAGGATGGGGGGTTCTAAACTGAAAACTGAACTTCATGTTGTTTGAGAACAAACCTGGGATTAAAGGGGTTGGGCTGTTTTAATACCTGAGATTTCAGGTTCATTTTTACATGTAATTTTCACTGTTTGTTATCCTGAGAACTTTTCTATATACTATACACACATATGTAATCTCATTAACACACTTCACTATGTCACCCACTCTCACATTCACACGCACACACTTTAGCACAACACATTGACACCATTTTCACACACACTCTCTATTTTCATACTCTCTATATATATCCTATTCTCCTATGTAAATACTTGCTAATAGGTAATGTATGTAAATTTGTAATGTGTGTATATATATATAGTTTGTGTATTTTACATAGGTATCTAAAATAGATACTTGAAATGAGAGTATAGGGTATGTATATATATATATATATATATATATATATATATATATATATATATATATATATATATATATATATATATATATTAATATCTATATATATATATATATATATATATATATATTAATTAATATCCTATATTATGTGTATGAGTGTTTACTAAATGTATGTATTATACATATATATGTGTTATGTTTTAGATTACTTAAATATATCAATAGTGTATTGTTTAGATATAGATTGGCATGGTGTATGTGTTTGGGTTGGCCTAGGTAGAATAGCCTATGGCCTGTGTATGCCTGTTTGACTAATAGGCCTAGATTGGGCTTGTACAGCTTCATTAGACCTAGAATGGACTTGCTAGACTAGTGTAGACTAGTTTGACCATAGTTGACCTAGTTTGACCATAGTTGACCTAGTTTGACTCCTAGGGTTGACCAGAGTTGACCAAGAGTTGACTTTGGCCTAGATTGATCTAGTTTCATATAGAATGCATCGTAGTATTTCATTTTACCATTCTGGACTTGTTGTGACTTGTGCTATTTTAAATAGGAGCCAGACACCACTTCTCGGACAGTACTTTTCAGTTGGACACTCAGATACCAGGCGAGTACATTCTCTGATCATTTCATATCCTGTTAGAATTATTTTTCTGCTTTAGATTACTTTACTTGATGCTGTCACGTTGGTAACACGGATTAGTACTATATGGATCCATTTTTGAGATGTTATCCCCTCAGGGAGCATCGTATACTACATGTTCTGTGCGTGTTACTTACATGGTGTATCACTATGCTTCACGATTCTTCGATCACTTGTGACATGTACTCTCATAATCACAGAGTCTTCCCAGAATCACCCCATTTATGGACATTCCCAGAATCACCCCATTGTGGGCATTTCCAGAATCACCCATTTATGGGCTATCCATGTATCACCCCTTGTGGGCCTTTGCATGGAATCATAACATAACCTGCCTGGATCCTTGTGTATTGATTGGAGGCACGGGGGAGTAGAAGTAAACAAGTGAATAATATCCAAGTAGTGTAGTTCCCAGAATCACTCCATAGTATAGTTTCCAGAATCTCCTATGCCATTCACATGTTTATATTGTACTCTGACTCACTAGCCACAGTTAGCTCTCTATTTACAGTATATATATTTCCATTACAGTTTCCTCTGTTTACATTCCATGCTTCTTTCAGTTTCCTGTATCTTACTCTACTGCATGTCTATATTTTCTAACATGCTATGATCTGTTGAGATGTATTGTGCTCGCTCCTGTCCTGACTGGACCTGTTAAAAATATTACAGAGGACGAGGAGGAGGCTGGTGTGGATACCTATTACGGTGCCACCTTAGATGAGATGTTGGACCTGGACCATCAGCAGGCCCCACTAGCTGTGGATGACACACCCTTAGACTAGAATATTTTTATTTACAGTATTCTATAGATGATTGTACTTATTGATACTTGGGATCTGGGATTATGTATTTATCTTAGACTCTCTGATGTACTTGGGATTTCCTTTCATTTCAGCAGTTTCATTTATCTATCTATCTGCTGTGTTATCATCTGTTTTTCCTTGAGTTTTATATCATATCGTGCTTCTTCTTCCTTAGTTGTGATTGAGTCTACTTTTATCATGTCATCCCCATTCGGGGAGTATAAACTGTTTAAGCTTTATATTGTTAGATGTTGTGACCTAGGACAGCGTTCTACCGCCGACACTGCGGCGTAGGCTAGGCGTACCCACGTCTCGTGCCCTTACTCTAGGGTGCGGGTCGTGACAGACGCTGACCCGTCCCGTGTCTCGCAAGACACACCTCTCGACCCTCCTCTGTTGTGTCGAACACATCTCGACACAACCCCTAAAGACTCTAAAACTGTGCCCATGTTCTGTCGCTGCTGTCCCACCCACCCCGCTGCTAGCAACTCCGCTCCCTGCGACCCGACACCGCTTCCTGCGACCAACACAAACCAGCCTCGACTTCCCTGCCACTCGACGTTGCCACCTACAGCACCCTGTACTCCTCTTCCTCGCCGTGCCATCTCCACAACTCCTTTTCTCCGTCGAACCTTGTCACCATGGCTGCTTGACCCATACCCACCGCCACCACTCTTTTCTGTCACCCTTACACGACTCACCACGACCCAAACCCACCGACCCAACCCTCCGCCAAACCCACAGTGCTGGTGAGAGGAGGCCGGTGGTGAGCCGTGTAAGGGTGGCAGGAAAGAGTGGTGGCGGTGGGTGTGGGTCGAGCAGCCATGGGGACGGGGTTCGACGGAGAAGAGGAGTTGGAAAGATGGCGCGACGAAGAAGAGGAGTACAGGGTGCTGTAGGTGGCGACGTCGAGTGGTAGGGAAGTCGGGGCTGGTTTGTGTTGGTCGCACGAAGCGGTGTCGTGTCGCAGGGAGCGGAGTTGCTAGCAGCAGGGTGAGCGGGACAGCAGCGACAGAACATGGGCACAATTTTAGATTCTTTAGGGGTTGTGTCGAGATGTGTTCGACACAATAGAGGAGGGTCGAGAGGTGTGTCCTGCGAGACACGGGACGGGTCAGCGTCTGGGGTTGTCGGACGTGGAGAAATTAATGTATATATAAAAGAAGAGAATAGTGGATAGGAAGGGAACACAGACACAGATACGATACACGAATTCTAGTTGTGGTGGAGAAATTATGGAATAATAATATGGATGAGTACCTCTCCTTATATAGGAGGTAGAAATTCCCAGTTGGATAAGGATTAGGATTTATTTAAACCCAATTTAGATAATTCAATTATTAAATTTAAATCAATAAAATCAATCTAAATTCAAATTCAATTCCAATTTAAATCTAGGTAATCTAAACTCAATTTAAATATAAAATTTATCTTTAATTTAAACTATTTAAATTAAATCCATAAATTCTAATAAGAGATTTAAATTGCCACAATAATTTAAAAATATATTTTCTAAAAATACTTATAATAATAATTTCAAAAATGACATTATTTTGAAAATAAACTAATAAAATAATTATGAAATATATGTATGCACGAAGAATATTATTTATTATTAATAACTGTTATAAACAAAAAAGGCTTTTATACTTAAAATAGCAACTTATAAAATTTTGGTACGATAGCAAGAATAATTATTATATATATTATTTTGAAACTATAAAAATAGAAAAATATTTTTCTAAAAATATGTACGCTCGTACATATTCGCACTCGTCGAGCAATTACGAAAACGAAATTTTGCGCGCGACGTACAATACAACTACGCGACGTATAAACACAATAAAAATCAGTACCAAACTTTATTTTAAAAAAATAAATAATAGAAATTTAGGGGTTTTACAATGTTGGACCGAGGAGGGAGAGCGTCAGATACTTTACCTGAGTTAGTGACCCAAACAGTGGAGAAGGTAAAGAAGATTCAGAGCCATTTGCAAGCAGCTAAGGTTAGACAGAAGCACTGCCAGATACACATCGTCGACCTTTGGAGTTCAAGAAAGGTGATCATATATTTTTGAGGATCTCATCGACTCGTAGTACAATCAAATTTGGCGGTAAAGGGAAGCTAAATCCGAGATTTTGGTCCTTGACATTGTAACACCCCAGTCCCAAAATACATAGGACCGAGTACGTGAACATGCCAGCTTCACATATATGAAGAATACTCTAATATATGGAACCCTCGTATACGTACATAAGCTGTATAATAAATCATCACAGGCCAGAATAATATAATCTAATCTCATCACAGCTCAACATAGAAGATAATAAAGTCCAGAAAATAAATAAGTGAATCAAAAGATAGCCGGGTGAACATACTCACTCCAAACAGCTATAAAAATAGTCTTATAAGATCGGAGTCCAACCTCCGCAAAATATAAAGGAAAGAGATGTAAAAATATCCACTAATGTCTCAAATAAGGAATAGACTAGAAATCAGTAGGAACTGCCTCGTCATCAATGTATGAAGGATCCAAAGCCGCTACGTACTTCTGCAGAAAGTCGTCTAATCCTAGAGAGATAACCAGGTCCTCAGCGGGACGAAACAAGATACAAGAAAACACCATGCCACGTAAACTGTGATATATAATATAAAAGAAAAGTGGATGCAAGCAATAGGGTTCCTGACCAGTCTACTGTGAATATGCAGTTGAGATACAATCCTTCGACGCATGAGCCCTGGCTGAATATAGGATCCGGTATTGTCCCCTCTTGGGCACCAGTGACCAAGCGTATAACGTTAAAAAACGTCAGTGGCCAACCTGAGAGGATAATCATACCCGTATCTCCAGCGGAGCTTCCGGGTTACAGGAGAAGTGTAATCGAAGCCCATACATCAGGTATTGTTCTCCCCACCTAATGCCTAGTATCATCATCTCCATGACTGATATAAACCTTTAGTAACCGCCAAGTCTTCTAGCATGCAATTCTATTGGCAGTTACTCCTATCCGTCGTACGCTCGATACATATCGGTGGCCAGCCGACTACGCGGTACGTGTCCTACATGTGACTCACATCACGTGGTAGAGCAAGTGTCAAGGCCGTATGAGATATACCAATACCTTATCAACAATAGGTGGTCACTAGGCTAAGTCAATGCAAAATAATATAAATAAAGCGAGAAAATGACCGATAGAGTCGCTTGCACCCAAGTGTGACTTGGACACACATTTTTATAAAAACAAATAAGAAATGCTGAAAATAGCAACTAAAAATAAGAATATGTAAACCACAGAGTAAGGTGGCAAGGTATCTTGCCTGGGGTGCAAAGGTGGCAAGTCCAAGAATCATAATGTCAGCAAAAGAAATGTCACAATCTCCAAACAATAACGGATGATGAAACAAACATCAAGAACGTACTCAAAATAAGTTATATACCTAGAAAACGCATGTCCAAAAGTCTAATTCTGGAGCAGGGATAAAATTATAATTTTGGGTCAAAACGATGTCCGCCATTGGACCCGTTTTGTATCGAAATACGTGCCAATGTCTACGGTCTCTAAAGTCATCAAACAACATGTCTACAGATTCGGTTTGAGGAGACGAATCCAACATTATGTCCAATTTTAGATTCCGATGAGCCGTGCACAAAATTGCCCATTGGGTCGGGTTGCAGGCCCGCCAAGTTGGCGTTCCGATCAACCTTTTCAGAATCAGACCAAACTTGGCATACAGGACCAAAATTTTGATCCGGTCCTGCTGGCCCAAGTTTTGTCTCGATATGACGAGCGTACACGAAGTTATGGTCAAGTTTGTAAAACGTCGATACGGGGGTATCTCGACGAATACGTACTGGTTTCGTCGCGCACGCACAACGAAATCGAGTTCCGTCAGTTCCCATACGTCTACAACATCCATATGCGCCTTACGATGCGTATAGTGCGAGACCACGTCGCCCAATTTTTTGGGGCGCACGTCGTATCGGGTTGTTTTTATAAAATCACAGTTTTTAAATACAGTTTTTCTTTCAACTTTAACCACACATAACTTCCTGTGCAATAATTGAAATACAGATCGAACATGTGCGTTGTAATCTCGGTTATGTTGTTTATGGCCGACTTCAACTAGTTTATCCAAAACCCTAACTACAGATCGAAACTCGACTTCCAAGTTGAGTTTTTAACTATTTTTATACACTATTTTAGGGCAGAATTTACTCAACTTCGCGTCTATTTTCTGTCCAACACAATGGGTAAAAATTGAATCCATTTGAAGGGGTTCACAGAGGGTTATATAGGCTACCTATAGCAATTCGCAGAAGTAAAAACGATCAAGTATATTGGTAGAAATATTAGGAAGACGGGTGTTACCTGGCGGTCGGGTTCTAAGCAGGGTTTGCTCTGCTCGGGTTCGACTCAGCGGCTGGGCGGTGCTCCAGTGCCGCTGCGGCGATGCGCGGGGGCTGAGGAGGGTCGTTGGGTTGAGGAGGTGGCCTGGGTGATTGTAGGGTCGGGTATGGCTTTAGATTTTTAGAGAAAATTCGGAGAACTCATGTGCCGATCCTATGTTTATGATGTTTGTTTGTTTTTCCTATTAGAAGTCGGCTCTGTACAGGAAATCCGAGGGTTAGACTAGCGGGAATAGGAGTAGGATTGGGTCATCTAGATATTTGAAAGATTTGTAAAGGATTTGATTTTGATTTGAATTCTCATTCAAATCAGAGAAGGGGTCGGCCCTTAGATGTACACGCTCTCAATATATCCTCTAGCATCTGAATAGTACGCTCTGACTGTCCGTCTGTCTGCGGATGGTACGACGTGCTAAACTTTAAATGCGTACCCAAACTTTCTTGTATACTCCTCCAAAAGTGTGAGGTGAACCTTGAGTCACAGTCCGATACGATGCTAACTGGTATACCGTGTAGCTTTACTATTTACTTTATATACATATCTGCTAAAACTTTTGTGCTATATCCCACTCTAAAAGGTAAGAAGTGGGCCGACTTGGTAAGTCTATCAACAATCACCCAGACCGCATCACGTCCACTAGGACTCCGGGGAAATTATGTGACGAAGTTCATCGTAATGTGCTCCCATTTCCACTCGGGGATGGGTAGCGGCTGCAATAACCCGACCGTCCTCTGATGCTCGGCCCTCACCTGTTGGCATACCAAACACTTGGCCACGAAACAAGCTAACTCCCACTTCATTCCGTGCCACCAATAATACTGTGGTAAGTCCCGGTATATCTTAGTTCCTCCGAGATGAATGGAGTAAGTCAAACTGTGTGCTTCCGCCATCAACTCCTGGCGTAGCTCTCTATTAGGAACATAAATACGATCGCCACATTGCAATGCTCCATCGGGATGAACCCTCAATCCCGTCTGCTCTCCTGCCTTAGTCCTCTCTCGAAGACGTCAAAATCTAGCATCCGTTGGTAATGCCGCCTTGATCCTCTCCACTAGTGATGATTGCACTTGGAGGTTGGCTAACACGTCATCTGCTCCAGGAAATACGACCTCAATACCAAGTGCTGCAAGTCTCTGATCAACTTCTTCTGCATAGTCAAGAAGTGTGCCATGGGCTTACGGCTTAATGCGTCTGCCACAATATTAGCCTTGTCCGGATGATAATGTAGCTCGATCTCGTAATCCTTCACCAACTCCAATCAACATCGATGTCGCATATTTAACTCTTTTTGTGTGAACACGTACTTGAGGCTCTTATGATCAGTGTCGATGTTAACCTTTTTGTCGTACAAGTAATGCCTTCATAGCTTCAAGGCAAAAATAATCGCTGCAAGCTCTAGATCGTTGGCTGGATAATTTTTCTCGTGCACTCTCAACCGTCTAGATGCATATGCTACTACATGACCATGCTGCCTCAATGCGCATCCTAATCCCTTCCCGGATGCATCGCTGTAGATCACAAATCCTTCCGGGCTCGATAGTAGTCTAAAAATGGGTGCTGTGGTCAAGCGCTTCTTCAACTCGTCAAAAGTGGCTTGACACTCATCTGTCCATACAAACTCCTGATCCTTGCAAGTTAGTCGAGTCATAGGACCCGCTATTCGAGAGAAATCTTCTACGAACCTTCGGTAATAACCCGCAAGTCCAAGAAAACTTCTCACCTTAGAAGCTGATATGGGAGCGGGCCATGCCTTGACTGCTGTGATCTTTTCTGGATTTACTGATATGCCGTCTCCAGTAACAATGTGTCCAAGAAATGATACCTCTTTGAAAAAGAACTCACACTTGCTAAGCTTCGAAAAGAGTCGTTCATTCTGCAATATTCCCAAAATAATCCGTAGATGCTGCTCATGCTCCTCTTGACTCTTGGAGTAAATCAAGATATCATCTATGAAAATGACTACAAGTTTGTCCAATAACTGGTGAAAGATCTTGTTCATCAAGTTCATGAAAACTGCGGGAGCATTGGTCAAACCGAAAGGCCTGACCAAGAACTCGTAGTGTCCATACCTCGATCGAAAAGCCGTCTTCACAATGTCTTCCTTCCGAACCTTCAGTTGGTGATAGCCCGATCGTAAGTCGATGTTGGAGAATACTTTTGCTCCACTCAGTTGATCGAATAGATCATCTATACGCGGTAAAGGATACTTATTTTTTACCGTCACTGCATTCAAAGCACTGTAGTCGATGCACATGCACAATGTCCCGTCTTTCTTAGGCACAAAAAGAACGGGCGCTCCCAATGGTGACGCACTGGCACAAATAAAGCCTTTCTCCAACAAGTCGTCAATCTTCGTCTTCATCTCTACCAACTCCTTGGGTGCCAAACGATACACTCGAGATGAAATAGGCTTGGCTCTGGTAATAAGCTCAATAGAAAATTCAATGTCTCGATCAGGTGGCAGTCCTAGCAAATCCTTGGGGAACACATCCTCGAACTCAATGATAATAGGGTGCTGAGGGGTGTCCTACATCATCACGTGAGTCCACAATGTGGGTGCATCATAACTCTCTCCTTCTTATTTGGTGAATTTGAACTCTGTCATATTCGGTGGTCTAAAGACGATAATGCCCCTATGGCAGTCTATGAGAGGGAAATGCTGGCTCAACCAGTCCATTCCGAGAACCACGTCGAATGTCGGCATAGGAAATATAAGAAGTCATGCTCTCATCTCTCTACCACATATCACTACAGGACAAAGTCTACAAACACTACTTACAGGTACAACTCCTCCTCCAGTGAGGATTCTAATGTTCTTAGATAAGGGTCTGATGGAAATGCTTGTCTAGTGGCAAAACTAGTGGCTATGAATGAATGTGTGGCTCCAGTATCAAACAATGTAATGGCAAGAAATGAAACAACTAAAACCATACCTGCTATGACCTGTCTCTATATCCTCCACGGCAAGCGAGAATGTCTGTCCAAAATTTTGTCCTGTACTCTGAGCTCTGGCCTTGTTATACTGTTTGCCTTGGGAAGGCAATGGTGGACGAGGTGCTCCTGATGCTGGTCGGAGAGCTGGGGGTGCTGAAGCTGTAGGCCTCAAGGCCTAATGTGTATGTACTAGTGCTCGCTGCTCCGGGCAATCTCTGGCCAAGGGCTGTACCGATCCACATCTCATATATAATCCTAAACGAAGCTGACAGTCATCTTTGATGTGACCTTGCTTCCCATAAAAGTGGCAAATGGGCTTCTGGTAGGGTGTTTTCATGATTCTCACCCACTGTGAGGGTACGAGAACGTAACAACGCCCAGCCTATGCCGCAGTGTCGGCTGTAGAATGCTGTCCTAGGTCTCATGCATCTAACAGTATAAGGCTAAGCAGTTTATACTCCCCGAATGTGGGTGACATAGTAGAATGTAAACTCAATCACATCTAAGGTAGAGCATAAGAAAGATAGATAAAACATGAAATCCAAAAGAGATACAGCAGATAGAAGTCTAAGTGTCTAAGATACACAACCCAGAAATGCATCTCAAAGCTCAAATACAGTAATCCAAAAATAAATACAACTCAAGACAACTGAAATAAAGTAAGAAAACCCTAGCTATCTATACGACCTCTACAATGTCTCCTCTAGGCTAGCAGGCAACCTCCAAGCTATCTGTAAAATTTATCAACAGGTCCAGTCAGGACAGGAACGAGCACAATACATCTCAACAAATCATAGCAGGTTAGAAAATATAATCATACAGTAAAGTAAGATACATGATCTGAAGAGATATAGTATGTAAACAGAAAGAGAGAACTGTAATAGAAATATCTACTATAAATAGAGTACTAACAGTGGCTAGTGATATAGAGTACATAATAGCACATGTGAACAGAACAGATTTGTACATGATCTACACTAAAAAGTTTCACATGATCTACACTACTATGAAATTGTTCACATGACTACTAGCACTCCCCCGTTTTCCCTAATCAATATACAAGGATCTAAGCAGGTTATGTTATTGTACATGATATCACATGGGGGCCCATAAAAGGGTGCACATGATAGTATACATGAAGGCTCCGTGAACATGAGAGTACATGATTCACAAGAGTGTACATGTATGGTAAAAGCACAGGAGTATATGATGAAAGTGAAACGCACATGACACAATGTACCCGATGCTCCCGAGGGGGAATAACATCGTATGAAGAGATCCATATAGTACTAATCCGTGATAATGTCGTGACAGCATCAAGTATAGTAATCTAAAGCAGTAATATAATTCTAAGCAGGATATGAAATGATCAGAGAATGTACTTGCCTGATAACCTGAACAGCTGATAAGTATAGGGGGTCTAACTGAAGCCACAGAGTCCTATTTAAAGCAACACAGGTTACAAGGTGTTCAAGTTGAAATAAATGAATCTCTACAAGCAATCTATATTATCCTAGGTTCTTCTAAATCAAATTAACTCTAGGTCAACTCCGGTCAACAATCTAGTCAAACTAGGTCATGTGTTGACTTACAGTTGACTTTTGGTTAACTGGTCAACTCTGGTCAAACAGGGTTAATTCTATCCTAATTATTAAAGATATAAAGTGTACTTCGTTATTGGTACGTCAAAACTTACGACACACAAATCGAGATGAGATGATCAACGGTAAAGTTGATAATCTTATTATAGTGATCCACATGTCCTTCTTGTTAATTTCAGCGATGTGAGATCACTGGAATTGACTGAGCTCAGTTTCGTTGTACTAATCCTGAAATACGAACATTATAAGAATTAATTATTAATAAATTATTAAAAGGTTAAACTCAGAGAAATTATCAACAAACATTGTCGGACGATGAAATAAGCATCACCAACGTGTCCAGAATGGTCAAATTAGCTAGGATAGCCTACCCATCGGTCCAATTTGGACACAAGGGCAAAAAGATAATTTCGGGTCAAAACGGTATCCGTGCGGAGCCGTTTTGTACCGAAAAATGTGCAAGAAAACAAGTCTATAAAATATAGAAAATTATATGTCCACGAAACCAGAATGACGATACGAATCCAACGGTATCTCCAGAATTGGATTCCGTTGACCCGATCTCAATTTGGTCCATTGACCAGAACTTGGAATTCCGGTTTCCACGAAAATACGTGCCGGAGCCAATGTTCTCAAAACTCAGTAAGCTACATGTCAACGAGTCCAGAATGACGATACGAACTCAACGGTATATCCGGAATTGGATTCCGATGAGCCGATCTCAAAATGACCCGTTGACCCGGATATTGGTATCCGACTTGCACTGAAATGCGTGTCAGGTCCAATGTCCACCAAAACCTAGCAAATTATATGTCAACGAGTCCAGAATGACGATATGAACTCAACGGTATATCCGAAATTGGATTCCGATGAGCCAGCATTAAAAAGTCCCGTTGACCCGGACTGTGGGACCCACTTTGCACCGAAAAATGTGCCAGGGCCCACGTCCTCCAATATCTAACAAATTTTATATGAAAACATGCCAGAATGACGCTACGAGTCTAATGGTGGTGTCAGAAATGAAATTTGGAGTCCCGTGTTCAAAAATAGAATTTTACAAGTTGGAAATTATGAATTCGGACGACCAACTTTCGCGTCGAATTCAACCAATCAAACAAGCTCATAATGAAACGAAATTGGAGGAGTAGTAAGAGGGTTATACCAGCTTCGCACAAGAACAGGTAGCACACCAAACGAAGCTACGATGGAGGAGGTACAAGCTGACGAAGTTGACCCTACGAAACTATCCAAAATTAATACAATTTAAATGGTCAACTTGGTGGCCGATTTTGATGTATCAAATGACAAAATCAACGGATGAAAATTGACAGGAGTGAAGGTGGATATACCGAGATTGTGACGGAGCAAAGAAATCGCCGATCCAATGGTTGGATTTTCGGGAAAATGTGCGCAAAGTCGCAGCGACGGGGCGCCAAAATGGACCTGATTTCGCGCGCGTCACGGCGGAAATTCGTGCGAAATGCACGAATCGTCTATACGTCGCACTGGAGGACGAGAGGCGGACCCAGGGAGGGTCACCGGTGTTCGCCCACCGCGGGGGGAGCACGGCCACGGCGGCGCGTGGCCGGCGGCGGCGCATACGCGCGGCCACAGATCGTTTTCCGGCCGGCCACATGTGAATGCTGCTGCCCGCTGCCATTGCAGCGCTGCGCGGGACTGCGCACGGGGCGGCGCGGCCTGGCCTGGCATGGCCCGGCGATGGCGGGGCGGTGGCCGTGGGGGGCTGAGGTGGAGGATTTGAAGTGGTGGTGGTAGCCATGGTGTTAGTGGTGGCGGTTGAGGATGATGATAGAATGGAGGTGGTCGGATTGTAGAATGGAAGGAGGAGAAGGAGGAGGCCACTGGTGGGGTCACCGGTTGGCCGGCCGAGCTCGACCAGGAGGAGGGGGTCAGGCTCGGCCGGGTTGCATGGTGCTGTGTGTGTGTTTTGGTTTTGTTTGTGTGGAGAAAAATAGTGAGAGAGAGAAAGAGATGTAATTATTGGTTATTAAACGAGAGGGGGAAAGAGAGAGAAAAAGTGTTCTCTTGGGGTTAGGGCCGGCTGGGGATAGGGGAATTTGTGAGGGAGTGTTGGGAAAAAAATGTAGGGTGAGGATTGAATGAGGGAAATCAAGGGTAGTAATTAATTATAGGAATTTTGGTCATTCCTATAGGGATTTTAAAATCAATAGAATTTTAAATCGAAAAATAAAAAATAGGTAGAAAGGTTTTGATATTTTTCAAAGATAAAGAGGCTGAGAGTGTCATGATGGAGAGTAACATGGAGCTTGGACTGGGTTCAGTCAAACCGGGTTGGATTAAAACCGGCCATTGCAAAATAATCGAATAAAAATAGGTATTGATGATCATGAGTAAATAAGTAGCACATGAGGATTCCAATAAATGGGACACAAGTGTCATGCGGGTAGTAGGCTCAATGTGGGCCATGCCCACAATTAGGGCTGACAGGTTTTGGTCGACAGGGTACCTACAAATCAAGTTAGAAAATAAATGCGACACCGTGGGGTGAAATAAAATCGGGTCACGTGTCAGGAAAGTTGTGTGAAGCAAATGGAGCACAAAATGGCGTGTCTGAGTGGGACACGAAGGTCAAGGATGAAGAGTGTCTCGAGTAGATCATGCATGATGAGTTGGTTTCAAGAAAATGACTGGTCTGGTGCTCCCAAATTAAAAGTCACAGTAACATGCTAAAAATGATCAAGAAAAAGTGTGGAAAAAATAATTAATGATCAAATGGTCTAATTCGACCCGAAGTTGTGCGAAGCAAAAGAGTACAAGGGAACAAGTTTGAGTGGGACACTATATACCATCATGAAGGCAATCCTGTCCACTACAAAACTCGTGAAGAATGTTTCCAGAGTTGAACATCCCTGACACTCCAAATATCAAAGGCACGGAAAAGCACATTTACAGATAGATAAACAGAATAAATTATTTATTGAAACAAAACAATCAGAAAAAAAAAAATATCAACCCGAAATTCACGGTGCTCACATCCTACCCTCCTTATAAAAATTTTGCCCTCGAAATTAAAATTGTTCATACTCCTTCTAGGTCAAACCCCCACAATCAAGTCCCAGAACTTAAATAAAACATATCATCAAAAAGACGGCATACAGGGTCATGGCATACGGTGGTAGTGAAAATCTCATCTAGGTATACTAGTCATGCTAAACCAAAACGGTCATAGGGTATCAAAACACCCAAGCAGTCTAGGGTGTTAAACCGGAAAAGACACAAAATAACAAATCATCAAAACTGTAAGACAGCCTACCATCCTATGTGAAAACTGGTACTTATCATAAAAATAAAGAAAAGTAACTACCAATTATCTATAAAGGTTTCAGAAAAATCAAAATCAAAAGTTAAAGAATGAAAGTCACTTGCATGGAAATCCAATCACAATATGTATATATATAGAGAGTGTGTTAGTGAGGGAAAAGCTAGCATTATGTAAAGGTCATGTGGTTCGTGTGTGTATGGGTGTATGTGGACATGTTCATATGGTTAGATAGTAGGCATGTGTGTATGTGAAATATACATAAAAGTATAGGAGGATTTGGGTTTCGAAATAATAGTTACCCAGTTACACTACTAATGGCATATTGGTTAAACAATCTACAATACACAACCTATTTACTCATAACATGTATGGCCAACCATATACATATATAAAGAGGTAGAGACTTAGTTATGTATCTATATACATTATAACATGTATGCCTAAACTCTCTATATATATCTATATAGGTATATGGACACAACATAGAGAGGAAAGGTTATGTTTATATGGCAGTGTATACTAAGTTAGGGTGTGTGTGTCCTTGTACAGGGTATAGATTAGTATTGAAGGGTTAAATCCGGTTTTAGTTCAGCATTTACATACAAAATCTGAAAATAAACTAACATTTAAACCAGGGTAATATTAACATAATGCAGTTTCAAATTTTTAGGGGTTTGAAACATCACAACTAACTCAATGCTTCCAATACATCCTAACATGATAGAGAAGAAACCCTAACTTACTATCCATACATTTAGCTATGCATACAGTTCAATATTACATATTAAATCTGAAATTGAACTAAGCATTGGAAATCAATGTGAAAATGTTAACATGTATTCAGTTTTAGGATTTGGAGAAATTCAACATCAACTAACCCAATGTTTATCACAACCTAACATGTAAGAATATAAAACCTAAATTTATATCCCTACATACCACATAGCTCAAAGTATTATATTTTTTTTAAAAGAATAAAACAGCAAATTAAACTAAACATTTGGAATCCAGTATTAAGGGTTAATATGCACACAGTCTTAGATTTGACAATTCAAACACAAAGCTCAACTAAAATCTTTTGAATTGAAACCCTACGTATAACATACATGTGCAGTGATGTAAACATAACTAATAACATGAAATCTATATTTGAATTACGAATTTAAATTAGAAAAGCAGAAAGCCAGAAATATTGAGATTTTGACAATTTAAACATCAACAACATATTAATATGTATTTATATAGGTGGAAAATCAAGTGTAGTATGCATACGTGTCAGGCAAAGAGTCTGTGTCCACTATATATATTCTCATGTCCCAATATAAAAATCAAATTCTATATCAAGACCAACATTTAGATTTCTACCAAGATTACAAAGTAGGTGATTGGTGAAATCAAGACAGTTTTATTATTATTATCATTATTTAATGCAATAATAATAGCAAGAAGAAATAACAATGAAATCTATTCTGCTTATCTGTTTAAAGGAAGAACCATTTTGAAACCATAGCTATAATATCAAATCCAAGATAAGGTCTAGCAAAATCATCGATTCATTGTATTAAGAAGAAATTCATAGTAAGAAGTTGCACAAGGTTCATAAAAATAGCTAAAGCTACTCCTAAGTTAAATAATGAGAAGCAAAACAAAAAAAATAAATTTTTTTTGAAGGACTGAAACAAAAGTAGAGAAAACATGTTCGAAAATATTTAAGGTACAATCTGATAATCATATGCGTCTATCCACAATCATGGTACTCTAAATCCCCGTTATACTAGTAAGCAAGGCTACGATAATCACAGAGTCCTCGACTATGGCACATACCTCTAGAATCATGGTATAACATTTTTGCGATGCCGCTAGCTTGCTACAAAAACCTTAAATTCCCACACCCGAGAAATATATCCAAAATCAGACTATATGTCCTCACCATGCTGGCTAATGTGACTATAGAAGACTAGATTCCATAACTTAGATGACCTAGCCCATATAATTTTATCTTGACAAAATTTAAATTAAATCAACAATGAATACCCAAAATCAAATAAAATTTATCAACGAACATCAAGATTCAAAAATGAACAAAAATCCTTCAAATCATATAAATACAAACTCGGATGGTACAGCTAACATCAAGATTCAAAATTCAACAATCTTCCATTAAAATCAATAAATACAACTCAAATTCAACAATAATCCCTCAAAATCAAATCCAACAGCAGAAAGTAAAGATAAATCAAATCAAGGGGAGAAGAGTTTTCAAATCGGAGTTAAACAAGATTCTCAAGGGTCGTCCCAGGAATCTCTCAAGGGATCCTAACTGTGATTGAGTACCTTCAAAATATATCCTAATCCTACTGCAGGCTGTAGTGGTACTCTAGTTCGAATACCACTACACAAACTCGACCTGCATGGGCCACCACTAAAAACGTGTCACGACCTGCACCCACTGTGAGGGTACTAGAACGTAACAACGCCCAGCCTACGCTGCAGTGTCGGCGGTAGAACGCTGTCCTAGGTCTCATGCATCTAACAGTATAAGGCTAAGCAGTTTATACTCCCCGAATGTGGGTGACATAGCAGAATGTAAACTCAATCACATCTAAGGTAGAGCATAAGGAAGATAGATAAAACATGAAATCTAAAAGAGATACAGCAGATAGAAGTCTAAGTGTCTAAGATACACAACCCAGAAATGCATCTCAAAGCTCAAATACAGTAATCCAAAAATAAATACAACTCAAGACAACTGAAATAAAGTAAGAAAACCCTAGCTATCTATACGACCTCTACTGTGTCTCCTCTAGGCTAGCAGACAACCTCCAAGATATTTGTAAAATTTATCAACGGGTCCAGTCAGGACAGGAGCGAGCACAATACATCTCAACAAATCATAGCAGGTTAGAAAATATAATCATGCAGTAAAGTAAGATACATGATCTGAAGAAATACAATATGTAAACAGAGAGAGAACTGTAATAGAAATATCTACTATAAATAGAGAACTAACAATGGCTAGTGATGTAGAGTACAGGATAGCACATGTGAACCGAACAGATTTGTACATGATCTACACTAAAGAGTTTCACATGATCTACACTACTATAAAATTGTTCACATGACAACTAGCACTCCCCCATTTTTCCTAATCAATACACAAGGATCAAAGCAGGTTATGTTATTGTACATGAAATCACATGGGGGCCCATAAAAGGGTGCACATAATAGTATACATGAAGGCTCCGTGAACATGAGAGTACATGATTCACAGGAGTGTACATGTATGGTGAAAGCACAGGAGTACATGATGAAAGTGAAACGCACATGACACAATGTACCCGATGCTCCCGAGGGGGAATAACATCGCATGAAGAGATCCATATAGTACTAATTCGTGATAATGTCGTGACAGCATCAAGTATAGTAATCTAAAGCAGGAATATAATTCTAAGCAGGATATAAAATGATCAGAAAATGTACTCGCCTGATAACCTGAACAGCTGATAAGTATAGAGGGTCTAACTGAAGCCACAGAGTCCTATTTAAAGCAACACAGGTTACAAGGTGTTCAAGTTGAAATAAATGAATCTCTACAAGCAATCTATATTATCCTAGGTTCTTCTAAGTCAAATCAACTCTAGGTCAACTCCGGTCAACAATCTAGTCAAACTAGGTCATGTGTTGACTTACAGTTGACTTTTGGTCAACTGGTCAACTCTGGTCAAACAGGATTAATTCTAGTCTAATTATTAAAGATATAAAGTGTACTTCGTTATTGGTACGTCGAAACTTACGACACGTAAATCGAGATGAGATGATCAACAGTAAAGTTGATAATCTTATTATAGTGATCCACGTGTCCATCTTGTCAATTTCAGCGATGTGAGATCACTGGAATTGACTGAGCTCAGTTTCGTTGTACTAATCCCGAAATACGAACATTATAATAATTAATTCTTAATAAATTATAAAAAGGTTAAACTCAGAGAAATTATCAACAAATATTGTCGGACGATGAAATAAGAATTGCCAAAGTGTCCAGAATGGTCAAATTAGCTAGAATAGCCTACCCATCGGTCCAATTTGGACACAAGGGCAAAAAGATAATTTTGGGTCAAAATGGTATCCGTATCGGAGCCGTTTTGCACCAAAAAACGTGCAAGAAAACAAGTTTATAAAATATAGCAAATTATATGTCCACGAAATCAGAATGACGATACGAACCCAACGGTATCTCCAGAATTGGATTCCGTTGACCCGATCACAATTTGGTCCGTTGACCATAACTTGAAATTTTGGTTTGCACGGAAATGCGTGCCGGAGCCAATGTTCTCAAAACTCAGCAAACTATATGTCAACGAGTCCAGAATGACGATACGAACTCAACAGTATATCCGGAATTGGATTCCGATGACCCGATCTCAAAATAACCCGTTGACCAGGATATTGGTATCCGACTTGCACTGAAATGCGTACCAGGTCCAATGTCCACCAAAACCTCACAAATTATATGTCAACGAGTCCAGAATGACGATATGAACTCAACGGTATATCCGGAACTGGATTCCGATGAGCCGGCGTCAAAAAGTCCCGTTGACCCGGACTGTGGGACCCACTTTGTACCGAAAAACGTGCCAGGGCCCACGTCATCCAATATCTAACAAATTTTATATGAAAACATGCCAGAACAATGCCACGAGTCTAATGGTGGTGTCAGAAATGAAATCTGGAGTCCCGTGTTCAAAAATGGAATTTTACAAGTTGGAAATTACGAATTCGGACGGCCAACTTTGGCGTCGAATTTAACTAATCAAACAAGCTCACAATGAAACAAAACTGGAGAAGTAGTAAGAGGGTTATATCAGCTTTGCACAGGAACTGGTAGCACGCCAAACAGAGCTGCGGTGGAGGAGGTACAAGCAGACGAAGTTGACCCTGCAAAACTGTCCAAAATTAATACAATTTAAACGGTCAACTTGGTGGCCGGTTTTGATGTATCAAATGACAAAATCAACGGATGAAAATTGACAGAAGTGAAGGTGGATATACCGAGATTGTGACGGAGTGAAGAAATTACCGATCCAACGGTCGAATTTCCGGAAAAATGTGCATAAAGTCGCTGCGATGGGGCGCCAAAATGGACTTGATTTCGTGCGCGTCACGGCGGGAATTCGTGCGAAATGCACGAATCGTCTATACGTCACGCTGGAGGAGGAGAGGCGGACCCAGGAAGGGTCGTCGGTGTTCGCCCACCGTGGGGGAAGCACGGCCACGGCGGCGCGTGGCCGGCGGCGGCGCGTACGCGCGACCACGGACCGTTTTCTGGCATGCCACATGTGAATGCTGCTGCCCGCTGCCGTTGCAGCACCGCACGGGACTGTGCACGGGACGGCACGGCCTGGCCTGGCATGGCCCGACGATGGCGGGGCGGCGGCCGTACGGGGGCTGAGGTGGAGGATTTGAAGAGGTGGTGGTGGCCATGGTGTTAGTGGTGGCGGTTGAGGATGATGATGGAATGGAGGTGGTCGGGTTGTGGAATGGAAGGAGGAGAAGGAGGAGGCCACTGGTGGGGTCGCCGGTTGGCCGGCCGAGCTCGGCCAGGAGGAAGGGTCGGGCTCGGCCGGGTTGCATGGTGCTGTGTGTGTGTGTTTTGGTTTTGTTTGTGTGGAGAAAAATAGTGAGAGAGAGAAAGAGATGTAATTATTGGTTATTAAATGAGAGGGGGAAAGAGAGAAATTGGGGTTAGGGCCGACTGGGGATAGGGGAATTTGTGAGGGAGTGTTGGAAAAAAAAATGTAGGGTGAGGATTGAATGAGGGAAATCAAGGGTAGTAATTAATTATAGGAATTTTGGTCATTCCTATAGGGATTTTAAAATCAATAGAATTTTAAATCAAAAAATAAAAAATAGGTAGAAAGGTTTTAATATTTTTCAAGGATAAAGTGGCTGAGAGTGTCATGATGGAGAGTAACATGGAGCTTGGACTGGGTTCGGTCAAACCAGGTTGGATCAAAACCGGACATTGCAAAATAATCGAATAAAAATAGGTGTTGATGATCATGAGTAAATAAGTAGCACATGGGGATTCCAATAAATAGGACACAAGTGTCATGCGGGTAGTAGGCTCAATGTGGGCCATATCCACAATTGGGGCTGACAGGTTTTGGTCGACAGGGTACCTACAAATCAAGTTGGAAAATGAATGCGACACCGTAGGGTAAAATAAAATCGGGTCACGTGTCAAGAAAGTTGTATGAAGCAAATGGAGCACAAAATGGCGTGTCTGAGTGGGACACGAAGGTCAAGGGTGAAGAGTGTCTCGAGTAGATCATGCATGATGAGTTGGTTTCAAGAAAATGACTAGTCTGGTGCTCCCAAATTAAAAGTCACGGTAACGTACTAAAAATGATCAAGGAAAAGAGTGGAAAAAAATAATTAATGATCAAATGGTCTAATTCGACCCGAAGTTGTGCCAAGCAAAAGAGTACAAGGGAACAAGTTTTGAGTGGGACACTATATACCATCATGAAGGCAATCCTGTCCACTACAAAACTCGTGAAGAAGGTTTGCAGAGTTGAACATCCCTGACACTCCAAATATCAAAGGCACGGAAAAGCACATTTACAGATAGAAAAACAGAATAAATTATTTATTGAAACTAAACAATCAGAAAAAAAATATCAACCCGAAATTTAGGGTGCTCACAGGTGTAGTCCTCTGATGGTACTGTCCTGTGGTCCTTCTGATAGGTCCTCCCTGGGTAGCTCGGACTGTTTTAACTGCTGGGTTATGGCGTCTCGATGTCTTTTGTTGCTCCTTGCGAAGAAGTTCCTGAGCACGAGCTTCTTCCAAGACATCAGAATGGGAGACTCGAGATTGGGTAGTCATATAAGACTTGAGCTCTGGTGTAAGCTCCTGATGGAATCTCTTTACCTTTTCTAACTCTGTCGGGATCAGTCCCGTACCAAATCTACTCAGGCGATTGAATTCTGAGTAATACTCATCAACCGTCATACTTTATCACTACCACATTTCTAGTTTGAGGGTATTTTTGCCATTTTTGGGGTTATTTAAATTTATTAGAATTTATTTGAATTTATGGGAATTTTTAGAAATTATTTTGGAATTGTTTGAATGAAGGTTGACTAGGTTGACTAGCAATGACCATGGTAGACTAACCTAGGAGCTAACCCTAGTTGAGTTTGGACTTGGTTAGGTTATGCAACCCTAGTTAGACTAGAGTTTACCTATGGTTTAGTTTTTTGACTCAAGTTAGATTATTAAGTCATAAGCCATGACTTGTGGTTGAACCCTTAATCAATAACTAGCCATAGAAGCCCAAAGCCCATTAACTAATGCCTAAACCTAACCCTAATCTCTAGTGGCCAGCCACATAACCCACATAGGGATTCCCCCTATAAGTATTCTCCTAGAAATTAGGGCTAGCCTCTTTAGGAAGAACAAGCTTTAGAAAAAAATATTTTCTCAACTTCAATAATCCATAGAAATTCCATTTTAGCTCCTTTTTCCCTCAAATAAATTGCAATAGGTTTTAAATGAAGTGTTCTTGCTGTTGTTATATATTTTTCTCAGATTCATACCAATTTGGAGAAGTTTGACTATCAAGAGGAACACCTCTCTTTGGAGCTTTTTGAAGATTTTGATACATATAGGTAACTTTCATTCTACACTATAAAATTCTGATTTTCTTGCATATCTAGGAAGCCCTAGGCCTAATCTAACTGTAGGAATAGGTAACCCTAGATTTCGTGTCCAATTTGTGTCCCATTTGGACACGTATCAGTCCCACTGTGCAAGTGTTTGATGAAATGCCCCAATGGGCATTTCGATTGATTTTTAGGATTCTAAATGAATAGGAAATTATTATTTGATGTTGCTTACGTGTTTCTCTTGGACTGGGAGAGTTTTGGTGTCGTGACGTGTCGAATTGGACACGTACAAACGCGGGTGCACGCGCGCGCGCAGGCAGTGCGCGTATCCTGCTACTCGGGGGCTTTTTCACTTCGGACACGGCACTAGGACACGAGACATTAGACACACACTGTGGGGCAATGACTGACACCACGTGTGTCAAGTCTCACGTGTCCCTGTGTTGTGTCGAGTGAGCACGAGGCTCTGTACTAGGTTTGGACTGACAGTTCAGTCGGGTTTAATTGACACTGATACGCAGTTATAACTCGGACACGGGGACACTTTGACTCAGTACAGGCACCTAGACACGAGGAACTACCCTAGGCGAACCTAGGTTGGTGACCACGAGACACGAAGTGTCCTGTGTCGAGTGCACGACACGCGTGCACTTGTGCACGAGACAGTGCACTGCTGTGCAGTATCTGTGCACTGTTTTGGGTTTTCTTGCGTGGACATGCCGTGTCCGGCTATGGTGGACACGAGACACTTGCAAGGACACATGTACACCCTATATTTTAATTACCAACCTTTTAATTTGCATTTTAGTGTGTTTTCAATTGGTATTTGGCATTACCTAAATTTCTGAAAACTGTGTATTATATTCCTGTATTTCCAGATTTTAAAATATGAACTTTGACATTAAATTAAACCTATTTTATACTGTTAATGTTTAGTTTTAGTCCATAATACTATTCTCCTATGTGTAATCTAATTGTATGTTAATTTTGGGGTGATTTGGTCATGAATTGGGTTCAAAATGAGGGTTGGAATGTTGGGACTGAACTGGGTTCAGTTTTTCAGTTAACTGTTTTAGAATGCATTGATTTTCTTTCCTTTCCTTCATATTTTTCCTGAGATTTAACTGTAGGGACTGTTTTTTGTATAATGTGAATTGGTTTCCTTTCCTTACTGTTTCTATTCCCAGGATTTCCTCTCTCTAACACACACTAGTGTATCCTCTCACACCCTACATAACTCATGAACACACACACACACAAATAGTCACTCACATTCCTGTGCACCCTACAATTGCACACAGTCACACACACACACTCAGTTTTTACCCCACCTGAGAGCACACATGCCCACCCCTATTAGCTAAGTCACCATTTCCTGTTCACAGTTCACATCACTCTCTCCTCACACACACACAAGCTTTACACACACACATGCCCTCTCTCTCTATATATGTATGTAGGTATATATTATATATGGATATGTGTATGTATGTGATATATGTATATGTATGTTTATCTATATATGTATATAATGTATTAAGTATATATGTGGATACATGTATGTAGGTATCATATATATGATAATATGTGGGTGTATTATTATATATGTATTATATATATGCATGTGTGATACACATATAGGTAGCCCTATGTAGATATATATATTTACTATGTAAACTCCATGTGTAGGCCTAGGTGCAACTAGGTTGTGTGATGTTTGGCTTTGACCTTGTGTTGTATGTGTTGTATGGACTTGGTATGCTAGCATAGGCTAGTTTAGCCTAGTTTAGACTGGTATGGACTAGTTAGGCCTAGAATAGGCTATTTAGACTTGTTGGACCTAGTTTGACCATAGTTGACCTAGTTTGACTTCTAGGGTTGACCAGAGTTGACCAAGAGTTGACTTTGGCCTAGATTGACCTAGACTCATGTAGAGTACATAGTAGAACTTCATTTTACCATTTTTAGACTTGTTGTGACTTGTGCTGTTCTGATTAGGAGCCAGACACCTCTCCTCGGACAGTACATTTCATCCGGACACTCAGATACCAGGCGAGTACATTCTCTGATTATTTCATATCCTATTTAGAATTATTTTCCTGCATTAAATTACTTTACTTGATACTGTCACGTTGGTCACACGGATTAGTACTATATGGATCCCTTCTTGAGATGTTATTCCTTCAGGAAGCATCGGGTACTACATGTTCTGTGCGTTTTACTTACATGACGTATCACTATGCTTTATTGGTTCATTGATCACTTGTGACATATACTCTTATAATCACAGAGTCTTCCTTGAATCCTTATCCCATTTATTGGGTCTCCTAGAATCTCCTAGAATCCCCATTTATGGGACATCCATGTATCACCCTTCGGGGGCCTTTGTATGGAATCATAACATAACCTGGTTGGATCCTTATGTATTAATTGGGGGTACGGGGGAGTAGAAGTAGACATGTGAATATTATCCAAGTACTGTAGCATCAGAATCTTTCCATAGTGTAGCATCAGAATCCCCTATGCCATTTACATGTCTATATTGTACTCTGACTCACTAGCCACTGTTAGTCTCTATTTATAGTAGATATTTCTATTATATTTCTCTCTCTGTTTACATACTACATTTCCTTCAGTATCTATATCTTACTTTACTGCATGATTATATTTTTTAACCTGCTATGAACTGTTGAGATGTATTGTACTCGCTCCTGTCCTGACTGGACCTGTTTAAAATATTACAGAGGATGAGGAGGAGGCCTGTGTGGATACCTTCTACGGGGCAGCCCTAGACGACACTTGCGAGCTGGACTCTCAGGATGACCCAGCTCTAGCTGAGGACATTACCCCTATTGCCTAGACTAGCTTAGTTAGGCCTTATCTTATTTATGTTGTCTTGAGACTGTTTTAGTTAGACTTATTATGTCTGGAGATTCTGAGTTGTATATATTCTTTCGTATTCAGTAGCTGAGATTTGTACTCTGGATATTTGCTGAGATGTTATCTTAGACTATTTTATCATCTGTATTTCCTTGAGTTCCATATCATATCGTGCTTCTTCTTTCTTAGTTGTGATTGAGTTACTTTTATCATGTCACCCCCATTCGGGGAGTATAAACTGCTTAGTATATTATTGCTAGATGTTGTGACCTAGGACAGCGTTCTACCGCCGACACTGTGGCGTAGGCTGGACGTACCCATGTCTCGTGCCCTTACTCTAGGGTGTGGGTCGTGACATACTTCCTTACTTCAGATGAAGGAACTGGTCGTATAGACCATCTCAAACATGAATAGGGAAGAATCTTTCATAGAATAGATCATAGAACTCCTTCCAAGTGATCCCAGTGCCTAATCGTCTCTCTTTCGCTTACCACCAGTGGTGAGCATTATCTTCTAATAGTAGGTCCACTGTTGTCATCCAATATCGTGCTGGCAACTGGGATGCCTTCAACAACTTCTTCGTACTAATGAGCCATTGTGACACCTCTAGTGGCTTCTCTGTTCCTCTGAAGGGCTTGGGTATCGTGTCTGTAAAGTTCTTGATAGAGCCTTCATAAGGATGCAGAGCTGGTGCTGGTGTTGGTACCGGTGCCGGAGGTAGAGGTGGAGGTCTAGCTAATGCTGTCATCATAGTCTGTCTCATCAGCTCAGTCTGCTGCCACTGAGCCTGTATCATGTCATATATGAACTTGAAAGTAGGGCTCCCATCAGCCGGTGGCGGTGGCATCTGAGGTCCCTACTGTGGTAGAAACTGATGAAGGAATGGTGGCAGCGGTGGTGGCACATTCCCTCTTGGTGGCACAGTCGTGGTCTACCTAGCCTGGCTGACTGAGGGTGCTTGTGTCTTCTGATACACCATCGATGGGGTCGGGGTAGGCTGTGACTGTCCTGGCTGATATGGTGTCACCGGGGTCATCGGAGGATTCTGTCCCTTCGTGGTAGTCGCTTTACCAGTCGTGAGGGCCAATGTATTACGTCCGCTTCTAAAATGCATACTGTTGGCATGAAGAAGAAAATGGAATGATATTAGGAAAGGTTAGATATGAGGTAAATCAAATAATCAAGGAAGTTTCGAAGAGGTTGGAAGTCAAAGAAGATAGTAGTTCTGGATGAGATACTGTTCCTATTTCTATATACAGGCTTGTTGGGCACAGTTATATAATCCAACAATATTTTCTGACCTGCATGGGCTACCACAAAAATATGTAACGCTCTAGTCCCAAAATACATAGGACCGAGTACATGAACATGCCAGCTGCATATATACGAAGAATACTCCAATATATGGAACCCTCGTATACGTACATAAGCTGTATAATAAATCATCACAGGCCATAACACTACAAAAAATTGTCAGATTAGCGACGTTTATCAACATCGCTAATCTCGGCCAAAACGTTTTATGTTAGCGACGTTTTTAGCGACGACCTGAAAATACCAAAAAAAGCGTGTCGCTAATCGAAAAAAACATCGCAAAATGTCGCTAATCTCCGCCCATTGATTGATTATTGCTTTCTTAGTACCTTTAGTTGCATATGTGATGATCATGCTAGATTAAATAGAAACCCCAAGGAAGACTGCAATAACACAATACTGTAGAGATTTAAAACCATGCATGTGTTCTGATTTCCTGGGTTACATGTTATATAACTTAGGATAAAAATTAGTAGACCTTGATTGTTGGGTGCTTGACTTAGAGAAGAGTATGACCGTTTGAATTTCGAGGACGAAATTTTTTAAGGAGGGTAGATTTTTCACCCCCAGTTTTCAAATTAGGGGTATTTTCGTCATTTTTCAAGTTTTATAATTTTTAGGAATTTTATTTGATTTTATGTGATTTTTTGGGATTTATTTGGGTTGGTTTGGATTTTATCCAATTCGGACTCAAATTGGAGACCCGGGTAGCCTGGGCCCTAGCGGGACCCACATACTAGCTGGGCTTGGCCCACATACCATCATAATTAGGTTAGAAATCATAAACCCTATTTCTATGGTTTAATTAGCCATTTTAGAGCTTGATTAGTTGATTAATTTAGACCAAAACAAACCGAACCAAACCCGAAACAAACCAAACTAAGCTTAATGGGTTGGGGGCTTATTGGATCCCAACCCAATAGCCCCCCACATGGCCGGCCATATGTAGGAGCACCCCCCCTCTCTCTTTCCTTCATCTCTAAGTAATCTCTCATTCTCTCCATCTCATTTTCTCTTTGAGTTCTTCCTCTTCCTCAAGAAAGCCACCATAGGTAAGCTCATATTTCCCCATTAATTCCTCTTTTTGCATTTTCCCTTCACAATAAATTTAGAGAAGATGATTCTCTACATGTTGCCCATAGAATTTGTAAGGTTTTCCTAAAATCTAGGTTAGGGATTTCTTGGGGGTTTTATTAATTAGAGTGGTATATATATATGAATATATATATATATATATATATATGTATATGTATATATGTGTATATATTATATGTATTGTGTTTGTGTAGAGAATGGTGGTGGTGGTATTGGTGTGTAGAGAGTGGTGGTGTCATGAGAGTGGTGGTGGTGGTGTATGAGTGAGAGTGTGCTTGTGTGGGTGTGTGTGAGAGGGTGTGAGAGAGTGTGTGTTTGTGTGTATGTATTTATATATATGAATATATAAGTGTATGTATTTATATATATGTATTTGTGTGTAGAGGAATGAGAGTGGTGGTGGTGGTGTATGAGTGAGAGAGTGTGTGTTTGTGTGTGTGTGAGTATGAATTTAAATATATAGATATGTGTATATGTATATATAAATATATGTTTGTGTATATATATATGTATTTACATATGTGTAGGTATAAATTTATATGTATATATGTGAGTGTGGTTGTGTGTTTATATATATACAATTATAGATGGAGAGGTAGAGGGATTAAATATATAGATATAGATAGATGTTTGGATAGATAGGTATATAGATATATATATATATATATATATATATATATATGGATATATATATATATATATAGAGGGTGGAAGAGGTAGAGGAAGTAGAAGAAGATGAAGAAGAATAAGAAAAACAGCAGCAAAAGCAGTAGGAGCAGCAGCCATAGCAGCTAGGAGCATCTACAGCAGTACCAGCAAATGCAGCAGCAGCAATAGCCCATTGTAGCAGCAGCAGTAGCAAGTTCCCCTCCCATTTGCCCCTTTTAAACCCCCCTACATAACCCCATTATATATATATATATGTATATATATATATATATATATATATATATATGTATATATATATATGTATAGATAGATAATTAGATAGTAGAAGAAGAAATTAGATAAGAAGAAGTTGAGAAGAATATTAGAAAAGAAGAAGGATTAGAAGAATATGAGGAATAAGAAGAAGAAGAGAATTAGAATTAGAAGGAAAGAAATAGAAGAAGTTAGAAATTAGAAGAGGAATAGGAAAGAGGAGTTAAAAGAAGAAGTTAGAGGAGAAGGAAATTAGAAGAGAAATAGGAAGAAGAAGTTAGAAGAAGAAGTTAGAGGAAGAGTTAAGGAGGAGAATTTGAATGAGAGCTAAAAGGGAGTTTTAGGAGAAATCGAGTTAGAGGGTGAAACGGAGCCCGGAGTATCGGAACGCGATGAAACTTGGCGTGGGGCAAGAATACGTGATTTAGATTTTGCAGGTAGGCTCCCGAGTGGAAATCGGAGTCGTAGGGCGCCGGTATCGCGCCGTATCGGTACGTATCTTGAAATATTCAAGATTTTGACAACGGGCCGTAAGGTGGACTAGACGTCCACTTTACCTAAGTATTTTGGTAGATAATATACCTATAGGATAGTACCTTACCACCCTGGGGAGATCGGGTCAAAATACCAAGCGTAGGTAGGCTAACTAGCTAATCGCCGAAGTTAGATTTTTGCCCTTTTTAAGGGTAAAATAAGAATTTGGCCTATGGCCAAGAAATGGGTTTCGAAGTCCAAGATGGACTTCGATATGGGTTGTATAGGTTGATATTGATTAGAAATAGTCGCCTAGACCTAGTCTTGACTCCGGTTGACCACGGTTGACTTTTTAGGCAAAAAGTCAACTATGGGTCAACACTTTACCCAATTTAGTTCCAAATTCCATTAGACTTGTGCAGTTAACCAAAGGTCAACTGTTAGTCACCAGTGACCTAGAGTTGACCTAGGGTTGACCAGAGTTGACTATGGTTGACCAAAGTTGACCAGTTGACCAAAAGTCAACTGTAAGTCAACCGTTGACTCAAATCGACCTAGATTAATTCCGTTTGACTTGTATTGACCCAGTATGACCTAGCTAGACCTAATATGACTTAGATTGACCTCGTACAGTCTAGTTTGATGCGTCTTGACCTAGAATGACTTAATAGGATTCAAATTGATTTGACTTTATTTCCTAAGTATAGTATTGATACGTCTTGTTCTCTATAGGTCCTCGAGATGCTGCATTTGCTCCGGTTGACGTACCATATCATATTTCAGACGAGTACATTCTCTGACACTTTTCTAATTTATGCTGATTGATATAATCTATGTATTTAGTGTAGATATGCTTGTTCTCGACACATTGGTCACACGGGTTGGTATTCATGGATCCCGACATGAGGTGTTATTCCTTGTTGTCTTGGTATGTCTTGTGCAAGCCCCCTTATAGTTCTTATGCAGTACATGGACGCCGATTCTCGAGGAGACTTGCTCCCTTCTCATAGATTCTCGCGTCGTGATGTGTCTTATTTGGATCCACTCTACCAGTCTGGGACGGGGAGTATTAGTGTAGACATGTGGTCATTATCCACCTTGTTACTCTTGTAGACCTTGTGAGTGTTAATCATACACTCCACGTATGATTAACCAGGCCAGTAGACCTTGTGCAAGACCCAAGCCGGCCACATGTTGTAGCTAGTATTCACACACCAGATATATGATTCTTGATTCTTGTACATGCCATGATCAGTTTACTTGCCTTGTTCTAGCTCTAGTTTTACAGCTTACCTTGCCATGATTCTTACATGTACATTCCATGATTTTCTTGTATATACTCTCTATTTACAGATTATAGCTTTTGTCATATCTTGTGAAATGTTGTTAGTGGATTGTACTCGTTCCATCCTGACAGGATATGTTGAAAATATTACAGATGCAGATGAGGGAGACTACAGTACCTACTACGGTCCGGATGACGTAGTGGGCATAGACTTGGAGACTTTGGTCCAGCAGGGCTTAGCTCCGCCTGACGAGACCCTACTTATTACTTAGTTAGAGTAGGTCTTTTGTACTGGACATTGTCTCCAGCTACTTTTGAGTCTGTTATTACTTTGGACTGTATTAGAGACTTGGACTGTATATATTCTTATGTTGGACTTGACAGGTTATTATATTATTTTATCGTCTTGTTGTCTTTTCATTTCAGTCTTTACTTTGTTATCTTAGAATCGTGATTGAGTACTCGTATATATATTCATTGCTTGTCCTCCGTTCGGAGTTGACCATATTCTCGACAGGTTTTTGTTATATATATAAACTGTTTAGAGTAGAAAAATCTACAGCGTTCAACGCCGATTTTTCGGTGAGGGCTGGGCATTGTTGCGTCACGTGCCCTTTTAGTGGGTGCGGGTCGTGATATGAGTATCGGGATCAGGGGTATCGGCACTATCGGTGGTTTCGAATCGGAGTATCAGATTTTTTGGTGTCGGAAAATAAATAATTATTAGTAAATTATCGAATTTTTGAAATTGAGTGAAATAGAGTCACCCTTATCGATTCCTTTACATAAGATAGATAAGATTTCATCTTTTACATGCTTTTAGTAAATTATCGGACAGTATCGGGTATCGGATCGGGACATTCCAAACAAAATCTGTATCGACAGTATCGGATCGGCATCATATGCAATGTTATGTATCCCTAACCCTCACCTCCTCTCCTCCCCTCTCCAGCCCCCCTCACCCCCTGCCCCTCCCCCCCCACCCCTCTAACCCTAACCCGAACCCCTCCAGCCCCCCTCCCCTCCCCAGCCAACCCTTACCCCCCAGCCCCCCTCACCTCCCTTTCCCTCCCCCCACCATCCCTAACCCTAACCCGAACCCTAACCCTCCCCCTAGCCCCCCTCCTCACCCCAGCCGCCCTCACCCCCCTGCCCTTTCCCCCAGCCACTCCCACTCACTAACCATCCACCCGCATCCGCCCTGCCCTCCCCTCCAGCCACCCCCATCACCCACCAACCACCCGCACCCCTTGCCCCTCCCTCCGAGCCACTCGCACACCCCCAACCATCCACAACCAAAATAGAAAGAGAGAGGGGAGTTACGGAGAGGGAGGAGAGTCCGCCGTTGTCACGACCCACACCCACTGTTAGGGTACGAGAACGTAACTACGCCCAGCCTACGCCGCAGTGTCGGCGGTAGAACGCTGTCCTAGGTCACAACATTTAACAATATAATGCTAAGCAGTTTATACTTCCCAAATGGGGGTGACATAGCAGATACAGACTCAATCACATCTAAGGTAGAGCATGATAAAGATAGATAAAATATGAAATCTAAAAGAGATACAGGAGATAGAAGTCTAAGTGTCTAAGATACATAAACCCAGAAATACATCTCAAAACTCAAATACAGTAATCCACAAAGTAAATACAACTCCAGACGAAATGAAATAACTATCTAAACAACCTCTACTGTGTCTCCTCTAGGCTAGCAGGCAATCCCAGGCTATCTGTAAAATTTATCAACAGGTCCAGTCAGGACAGGAGCGAGCACAATACATCTCAACAAATCATAGCAGGTTAGAAAATATAATCATACAGTAAAGTAAGATACATGATCTGAAGAAATACAGTATATAAACAGAGAGAGAACTGTAATAGAAATATCTACTATAAATAGAGAACTAACAGTGGCTAGTGATGTAGAGTACAGGATAGCACATGTGAACAGGACAGATTTGTACATGATCTACACTAAAGAGTTGTACATGATCTATACTACTATGAAATTGTTCACATAACTACTAGCACTCCCCCATTTTCTCCAATCAGTACACAAGGATCTAAACAGGTTATGTTATTGTACATGATATCACATGGGGCCCTTGAAAGGGAGCACATGATAGTATACATGAAGGCTCTGTGAACATGAGTGTACATGATTCACAAGAGTGTACATGTATGGTGAAAGCATAGGAGTACATGATGAAAGTGAAACGCATATGACACAATGTACCCGATGCTCCCGAGGGGGATAACATCGCATGAAGAGATCCGTATAGTACTAATCCGTGATAATGTCGTGACAGCATCAAGTAAGGTAATCTAAAGCAGGAATATAATTCTAAGCAGGATATAAAATGATCAGAGAATGTACTCGCCTGATAATCTGAACAGCTGATAAGTATAGGGGGTCCAACTGAAGCCACAGAGTCCACAGAGTCCTAGTTATAGCAACATAGGTTATAAAGAGTTCAATTTATATGGTCATTGAAATTATAACACAATCTACATGATTCTAAGTCAATCTAGGTCAAAGTCAACTTTGGTCAACTATAAAGTCAAACTAGGTCAACTCTAGTCAACTGTGGTCAAACTAGCTAGGGTTGGGTCAACAATGGTCAACTAGTCTAGTTAGTCAATTCTAGGTCTAAACAAACTAAGTATATACAAATCAAGTATCCAAGATAGCTACTAACTCATAGCCTAAGTCACTTACTAAACCAAGCACAAAACTAAACCATAAGCTAACGAGGCACACAAACTTAGTCATATAATGTATATATATTATTCACATTCACATATTCATATACATAGATATATATGGGAAAGCTATATATATAGGCACATACATATATATATATATAGAGGGAGAAAGAGAGGTAAAAGAGTAAGTGAGTATGTGTGTGTTTGGCATGTGTGTGAAAGGATATGTGTTAATGTTCTAAAATTTAGTGATAGGTAGGTGTATGTGACATGGGATACATAATGTCAAAGGGTGTATGAATGCATGTGTGTAAAAGGTTATAGGTTAACTCAGTTTATAGAAATGTATACATACATACTTACCTTGTATACATGCATACATATATATCATGTATATTACATTTACATGATACATACATGTATACTTGTATTATATTATACTTACATTCATGCATATTAGATACTTGTATTTATATTAACATATTGCAAACATTCATTTCATTCATGCATCTATGCATTACCTACATGTTTTATACATATGCATACATTGTATATTCATATCATTTCATACATTAACATAGAGACATACAAACATGCACACATCATATATTTCATACCTTGTATTACCTTACATATCATGTTATATATTATCATTCATTCCTTTCATATATTATATTATCTTTAAGTTGAATACATCATATATGGATACAATACATTATCTTGCATGCTTGCATTCATATATTATATTCTATATTACCTATATACATGTATTTCCTCCATTCATTCATGCTTGCATCATATACTCTACATTACCATACATGTTATCATTATATATTGTATTACAATATTTATACATTATGCATTCATATCTATCATTACATATATATCTTGTATTCATATCTAGCATTCATATATACTTTCATGCATACATTGTATATCATTCTTTCATTCATGCATTGCTCATATGCATTATATTAATTGCATTCCTACATGCTTACATTCAACCATATATATACATTAATGTAAAAAGAATATATATCATATATATATTATTTTATTCATCTAACATATCATGCATTACATACTCTATATTCATTTAATATCCATACTACATAGGCTCATAGGTTACACAAAATGCATATATCGTATAGTCACACTTCTACTTATAACCAATACTGTACCAATTGGGGATTCACTAAATTCTAGGATTAAAGTATGTTGTAGTTCTTCGTGTTAGCTTTCCGAAACTTTAAACGGATCACATTTTCGTGTCCGGAAGCTCCCGAAATCGCCAAAACACCGAAACACGTTCGTCTTTCATACAGCTGACACTCAAACAATTCTACAGAAAGTTCTAGAACGAATTTGGCTTATTAAAATATATATTTGGAAAGCTAACTTCGATACGCTTCTTTTAAAAAAAATGGAAGATAAATCGAAGTTTTAAGCTAAAAGTTATAACATTTCTAAGTTGCTATTGCTACTAAAAATGTGGATAAATATTATGACGAATTTAGGTAGTTTGAGACAAAAGAAACACAAGTATATAACATAATATATCAAGAACTCACTCTCTACACTAATATATATATATATATATATATATATATATATATATATATATATATATATATATATATATATATATATATATATATATATATGAGACACTATAGAACACATCTCTAATACAAAAATATGAGATTAAACATGTAATAATTCATTCATACATAACAACAACACATAGTGTGTCCAAATTTGGGGTTTTCCACATGGACACAACCACAACACAAAGGACAATCCTATGATCTCCAAATGGACACGAAATGGACACAAATGGAGATACAACCATGGGGGTCATTCCTATCGGTTCAAAATCTTCCTATATGCATGTAGGGGTGGTTTAGAGGAGAGATTGTACCTTCCAGGAGAGAGATTCAAAGGAAAAGCCTTCCGACACGGCACCGACACGTAGAGATTCCAAAAGGACACGAACGAGCTCCGAATTCTTCCAAACTTGGCTAGCACCCTCTAACCATGGAGTAAAAGAGAAATAAAGAAGATTTGGTGGAAGAAGGGGTTGATTTGGAGATGAAATCAATGGAGGTTCATCTCTAAATTAATTTGGGGAAGAACAAGAGAGAGAAAGTGGATGAAAACAAATGAATGAAGGAGTGACTCACTCCTTATCCCCCCCATAGGTGGCTTCCCAAAAAGGGTGAGGTGTCCCCTATTTGAATGTCCAAAATGCCCTCCACTAATCTATTTGATTTAAATTAGGAATGGGTTAAAGGTTGAGGTCAATTTAGTCTAGTTTTAAGTCTCTAATTAAACTAAACATATCCATAAATAATTAGTCTAACTACTAACTAAAATTAATATCATGTGGGCTAAAATTAATATCATGTGGGCCATGCCTAATTAGTGTGTGGGTCCCACTAGAGTCAAACTACCCCCCGGGTCCCCGTTTCAAGTCGGATTGAGTTGAAATTCGAACCCGACTCAAATAACCCCAAAACAATATCATAAATAATAAAATAAATTTCAACCCCAAAATAATATCATAAACAATAAAATAAATTTTAAAAATATTCAAAAATGTAAAATGACAAAAATACTCCTATTTCTGAAAACTGGGGGTGACAAATCTATCCACCTTAAAAAAAATTCGTCCTCGAAATTAAAATTTTCATACTCCTTCTAGGTCAAACCCCCACAATCAAAGTCCCAGAACTTAAACAAATCATATGATTTAAAAGGACGACGTACAGGGTCATGGCATACGGTGGTAGTAAAAGTCTCATCTAGGTATACTAGTCATGCTAAACCAAAACGGTCATAGGGTATCAAAACACACAAGCAATCTAGGGTGCTAAACTAGAGAAGTTACAGAAACAACAAACCATCAAAACTGTAAGGCAGTCTACCATCCTGTATGAAAACTGGTGCTCATCAAAAAAAAAATAAAGAAAGGTAACTACCAATCATCTAAAATGGGTACTATCCCAAGAAAATCAAAATCACAAGTTTAATTAACGAAAGTCGATTACATTAAAATCCAATCACAATATATATAATATAGAGAGCGTTAGAGAGGGAAAACTAGCATTATATAAGGTTATGTGGACATGTTCATATGGTTAGATAGTAGGCATGTGTGTAGGTGAAATATACATGAAATTGTATGTAAGGATTTGGGTTTCAAACAATAGCTATTCAGTTACACTAATCATGGCATATTGGTTAAACAATCTACAATACGCAACCTATTTACTCGTAACATGCATGGCTAACCTTATACGTATATATATAAAGAGGTAGAGATTTAGTTATGTATCTATATACATTATAACATGTATGCATAAACTCTATATATATCTATACAGGTATATGAACATAACATAGAAAGGAAATGTTAGGCTTTCATGAGAGTGTATACTAAGTTAGGGTGTGTGTGTGTCCTTGTACAGGGTTATAGCTTAGTATCGAAAGGTTAAATCCAGTTTTAGTTCAGCATTTACATACAAAATCTGAAATGAGCTAACATTTAAACCAGGGTAATTTTAACACAATGCAGTCTCAGATTTTAGGGTTTTGAAACATCACAACCAATCTCAACACTCCCAATGCATCCTAACATGATAGAAATGAAACCCTAACATACTATCCATACATTTATCTACACATACAGTTCAGTATTACATGTTAAATCTGAAATTGAACTAAACATTGGAAATCAAATGTGAAAATGTTAACATGTATTCAGTTTTCAGGATTTTGGAGAAATTTGAACATCAAAACCAACTCAATGTTTATCACAACCTAACACGTAAGGATATGAAGCCTAATATTATATCCCTACAACAATAATATACACAGCTCTAAATATTACATTTAAAACAACAAATTGAACTAACATTTAAAATCCAGTATTAAGGGTTAATATGCACACAGTCTTAGATTTGACAATTTTAAACACAAAACTCAACCAATTTTTTTTGAATTGAAACCCTATGTATAACATACATGTGCAGTGATGTAAACATAACTAATAACATGAAATTTATATTTAAATTACAAATTTTAACTGGAAATACAGAAAATCAGTCTCTGTTACTGTACTGTATCAGAAATATTGGGGTTTTGAAAATTTAAACATCAACAACATATTAATATGTATTTAGATAGGTTGGAAATCAAAGTGTAGCATGCATACGTATTAGGCAAAGAGTCTGTGTCCACTATATATATATTCTCATGTCCCAATATAAAAATTTAATTCTACGTTAAGACAAACAATTAGATTCGTACCAAGATTGCAAGCAGGTGATTGACGTAATCAAGACAGTTTTATTATTATTATTATTATTTAATACAAAAATAATAGCAAGAAGAAATAACAATAAAATCTGTTTGCTTATTTGTTTAAAGAATGAACCATTTTGAAATCCAGTGCTAAAATATCAAATCCAAGATAAGGTCTAGCAAATTATTGATTTATTGTATTAAGAAGAAATTTATGGTAAGAAGTTACACAAGGTTTATATATAAAAACATCTAAACCTACTCCTAAGTTAAATAATAAGAAACTAAACAAAACAAACAAATAATAATTCTTTCTACTTTTTTTTTGAATGACTGAAACAAAAGTAGAGAAAACATGTTCAAAAAAATATTTAAAGTACAATCTGATAATCATATGCGTCTATCCAAAATCATGATACTCTAAATCCTCGTCATACTAGTAAGCAAGGCTACGATAATCACAGAGTCCTTGACTTATGCACATACCTCTAGAATCATGGTATTTAACATTTTCGCGATGCCGCTAGCTTGGCAGCGAAAACCTTAAATTCCTACACCCGAGAAGTATATCCAAAATCAGACTATATGTCCTCACCATGCTGGCTAATGTGACTATAGAAGACTAGATTCCAAAACTCAGATGACCTAGCCCATATAATTTCATCTTGACAAAAATTAAATTAAATCAACAATGAATACCCAAAAATCAAATTTATCAACGAACCTCAAGATTCAAAAATGAACAAAAATCCATCAAATCTTATAAATACAAACTCGGATGCTATAGCTAACATCAAGATTCAAAATTCAATAATCTTTCATCAAAGTCAATAAATACAAACTCAAATTCAACAATAATCTATCAAAATCAAATTTAACAACAGAAAGTAAAGATAATCAAATCAAGGGAAAAAGAGTTTTCAAATCGAAGTTAAAATAAGATTCTCAAGGGTCGTCCCAAGAATCTCTCAAGGGATCCTAACTGTGATTGAGTACCTTCAAAATATATCCTAATCCTACTGCAGGCTGTAGCGGTACTCTAGTTCGAATACCACTACACAAACTCGACCTGCATGGGCCACCACTAAAAACGTGTCACGACCCGCACCCACTGTTAGGGTACGAGAATGTAACTACGCCCAGCCTACGCCGCAGTGTCGGCGGTAGAACGCTGTCCTAGGTCACAATATTTAACAATATAATGCTAAGCAGTTTATACTCCCCAAATGGGGGTGACATAGCAGATACAGACTCAATCACATCTATGGTAGAGCATGATAAAGATAGATAAAATATGAAATCCAAAAGAGATACAGGAGATAGAAGTCTAAGTGTCTAAGATACATAAACCCAGAAATACATCTCAAAACTCAAATACAGTAATCCACAAAGTAAATACAACTCCAGACAAAATGAAATAACTATCTAAACAACCTCTACTGTGTCTCCTCTAGGCTAGCAGGCAATCTCAGGCTATCTGTAAAATTTATCAACAGGTCCAGTCAGGACAGGAGCGAGCATAATACATCTCAACAAATCATAGTAGGTTAGAAAATATAATCATGCAGTAAAGTAAGATACATGATCTGAAGAAATATAGTATGTAAATAGAGAGAGAACTGTAATAGAAATATCTACTATAAATAGAAAACTAACAGTGGCTAGTGATGTAGAGTACATGATAGCACATGTGAACAGGACAGATTTGTACATGATCTACACTAAAGAGTTGTACATGATCTACACTACTATGGAATTGTTCACATGACTACAAGCACTCCTCCGTTTTTCCCAATCAGTACACAAGGATCTAAACAGGTTATGTTATTGTACATGATATCACATGGGACCCTTGAAAGGGTGCACATGATACTATACATGAAGGCTCTGTGAACATGAGAGTACATGATTCACAAGAGTGTACATATATGGTGAAAGCACATGAGTACATGATGAAAGTGAAATGCACATGACACAATGTACCCGATGCTCCCGAGGGGGATAACATCGCATGAAGAGATCCGTATAGTACTAATCCGTGATAATGTCGTGATAGCATCAAGTAAGGTAATCTAAAACAGGAATATAATTCTAAGCAGGATATGAAATGATCAGAGAATGTACTCGCCTGATAACTTGAACAGCTGATAAGTATAGGGGGTCCAACTGAAGCCACAGAGTCCTAGTTATAGCAACATAGGTTATAAAGAGTTCAATTTATATGGTCATTGAAATTATAATACAATCTAGATAATTCTAAGTCAATCTAGGTCAAAGTCAACTTTGGTCAACTATAAAGTCAAACTAGGTCAACTCTAGTCAACTGTGGTCAAACTAGCTAGGGTTGGGTCAACAATGGTCAACTAGTCTAGTTAGTCAATTCTAGGTCTAAACAAACTAAGTATATACAAATCAAGTATCCAAGATAGCTACTAACTCATAGTCTAAGTCACTTACTAAACCAAGCACAAAACTAAACCATAAGCTAACGAGGCACACAAACTTAGTTATATAATGTATATATATTATTCACATTCACATATTCATATACATAGATATATATAGAAAAGCTATATATATAGGCACATACATATATATATATATATATATATATATATATATATATATATATATATATATATATATATATATATATATATATATATATATATATATATATATAGGGAGAAAGAGAGGTAAAAGAGTAAGTGAGTATGTGTGTGTTTGGCATATGTGTGAAAGGATATGTGTTAATGTTCTAAAATTTAGTGATAGGTAGGTGTATGTGACATGGGATACATGATGTCAAAGGGTGTATGAATGCATGTGTGTAAAAGGTTATAGGTTAACTCAGTTTATAGAAATGCATACATACATACTTACCTTGTATACATGCATACATATATATCATGTATATTACATTTACATGATACATACATGTATACTTGTATTATATTATACTTACATTCATGCATATTAGATACTTGTATTTATATTAACATATTGCAAACATTCATTTCATTCATGCATCTATGCATTACCTACATGTTTTATACATATGCATACATTGTATATTCATATCATTTCATACATTAACATAGAGACATACAAACATACACACATCATATATTTTATACCTTGCATTACCTTACATATCATGTTATATATTATCATTCATTTCTTTCATATATTACATTATCTTTAAGTTGAATACATCATATATGGATACAATACATTATCTTGCATGCTTGCATTCATATATTATATTCTATATTACCTATATATATGTATTTCCTCCATTCATTCATGCTTGCATCATATACTCTACATTACCATACATGTTATCATTATATATTGCATTACAATATTTATACATTATGCATTCATATCTATCATTACATATATATCTTGTATTCATATCTAGCATTCATATATACTTTCATGCATACATTGTATATCATTCTTTCATTCATGCATTGCTCATATACATTATATTAATTGCATTCCTACATGCTTGCATTCAACCATATATATACATTAATATAAAAAGAATATATATCATATATATATTATCTCATTCATCTAACATATCATGCATTACATACTCTATATTCATTTAATATCCATACTACATAGGCTCATAGGTTACACAAAATGCATATATCGTATAGTCACTCTTCTACTTAAAACAAATACTGTACCAATTGAGCATTCACAAAATTCTAGGATTAAAGTATGCTGTAGCTCTTCGTGTTAGATTTTCGAAACTTTAAACAGATCGCATTTTCGTGTCCGGAAGCTCTCGGAATCGCGAAAACACCGAAACGCTTTCGTCTTTCGTACAGCTGACACTCAAACAATTCTACAGAAAGTTCTAGAACGAATTTGGCTTATTAAAATATTATTTGGAAAGCTAACTTCGATACGCTTCTTTTAAAAAAAACGAAAGGTAAATCGGAGTTTTAAGCTAAAAGTTATGACATTTCTAAGTTGCTATTGCTACTAAAAACGTGGATAAATATTATGACGAATTTAGGTAGTTTGAGACAAAAGAAACACAAGTATATAACATAATATATCAAGAACTCACTCTCTACACTAATATATATATATGAGACACTATAGAACACATCTCCAATACAAAAATATGAGATTAAACATGTAATAATTCATTCATACATAACAACAACACATAGTGTGTCCAAATTTGGGGTTTTCCCACATGGACACAACCACAACACAAAGGACAATCCTATGATCTCCAAATGGACACGAAATGGACACAAATGGATATACAACCATGGGGGTCATTCCTATGGGTTCAAAATATTCCTATATGCATGTAGGGGTGGTTTAGAGGAGAGATTATACCTTCCAGGTGAGAGATTCAAAGGAAAAGCCTTCTGACACGGCACCGACACGTAGAGATTCCAAAAGGACACGAACGAGCTCCGAATCCTCCCAAACTTGGCTAGCACCCTCTAACCATGGAGTAGAAGAGAAATAAAGAAGATTTGGTAGAAGAAGGGGTTGATTTGGAGATAAAATCAATGGAGGTTCATCTCTAAATTAATTTGGGGAAGAATAAGAGAGAGAAAGTGGATGAAAACAAATGAATGAAGGAGTGACTCACTCCTTATCCCCCCCATAGGTGGCTGCCCAAAAAGGGTGAGGTGTCCCCTATTTGAATGTCCAAAATGCCCTCCACTAATCTATTTGATTTAAATTAGGAATGGGTTAAAGGTTGAGGTCAATTTAGTCTAGTTTTAAGTCTCTAATTAAACTAAACATATCCATAAATAATTAGTCTAACTACTAACTAAAATTAATATAATGTGGACTAAAATTAATATCATGTGGGCCATGCCTAACTAGTGTGTGGGTCCCACTAGAGTCAAACTACCCCCCGGATCCCCGTTTCAAGTCGGATTGAGTTGAAATTCGAACCCGACTCAAATAACCCCAAAACAATATCATAAATAATAAAATAAATTTCAACCCCAAAATAATATCATAAACAATAAAATAAATTTTAAAAATATTCAAAAATATAAAATGACAAAAATACCCCTGTTTCTGAAAATTGGGGGTGACAGCCGTGCCGGAGAGGAAAATGAGGAGAGAGAGTGAGAGAGTGAAAATGGGGGGAAATGAATCGGGGGAAATTTTAATTAAAAATTAGCGACGTTGTGAGAAACGTCGCTAAATTCGTCGCTATTAGCGACGTAATGGCGACGTTTAGCGAGAAAAAGCTCATTTAATTAATATACGTCGCTGGTACGTCGCTATTTTCGTCGCTAATAGCGACGATTAGCTACGTTTTACATAAACATCGCTAATTTCCCAAATTTAGCGACATTTTTACTAACGTCGCTAAATTACGTCGCTAATAGAGCAGATTTTAGTAGTAGAATAATATAATCCAATCTCATCACAGCTCAACACAGAAGATAATAAAGTCCATATAATAGATGAGTTTATCAAAAGATAGCCGGGTGAACATATTCACTCCAAACAGCTATAAAAATAGTCTTATAAGATCGGAGTCCACTAATGTCTCAAATAAGGAATAGACTAGAAATTAGTAGGAACTGCCTCATCATCAATGTACGAAGGATCCAAAGCCGCTCAGTACTCCTACGGGAAGTCGTCTAATCCTGGAGAGATAACCAGGTCCTCAGCGGAACATAACAAGATACAAGAAAATACCATGCCACGCAAACTGTGATATATAATATAAAAGAAAAGAGGATGCATGCAATAGGGTTCCTGACCAGTCTACTGTGAATATGCAGTTGAGATACAATCCTTCGACGCATGAGTCCTGGCTGAATATAGGATCCTGTATAGTCCCCTCTTGGGCACCAGTGACCAAGCGTATAACGTTCTAAAACGTCAGTGGCCAACTTGAGAGGATAATCATACCCGTATCTCCAGCGGAGCTTCCAGGTTACAGGGGAAGTGTAATCGAAGCCCATACGTCAGGTATGTTCTCTCCACCCAATGCCTAGTATCATCATCTCCTTGACTGATATGAACCTCTAGTAACCGCCAAGTCTTCTAGCATACAATTCTATTGGCAGTTACTCCTATCCGTCACATGCTCCATACTTATCGGTGGCCAGCCGACTACGCGGTACGTTTCCTACATGTGACTCATATCACGTGGTAGAGCAAGTGTCAAGGCCGTATGTCACGACCCGCACCCACTTTCTAGGGCGCGAGTGCGTGAGCAAGCTAGCTACGTTTCGAGCGGACTCCAGCCCGACTCGAGTACATATAAGCTGCCAAGATCATGGTATCATGGCTATTATGGTAATCTACCGTGTATCTCAATCCACAAGAATATATAAGACAAGAATGAACAAGTATGGGTCGTGGTCTGTAACCCACTAGCATATATGTCCGATTAGACTCTAAGAATAATATGAGTCTATAAAGCTAAGTTGATAAGCAGAATATATCATAAAAGTACGAGAAAGATAGTAAATCAATAACACTAACAAAATACCTGAATCATGCAGATGAAGTCAACTACCACATGCTCAGCTAACTAACTCCGTACAATCAGCTACCTGAAGAGATCATCAGGTCCTCAGAGGACTAGCAAGATACATAAACATGCCTACTAATATGACAGTAAATAACATGTTTGGAGGATAAGAACACTGCAAGAAGAACATCTAAGGACGACGAGTCATGTGAAAATGTAATACTGGACTTGGCTAACTATCAATCAGAACTCCTATAGCTTGTAGTACAATGTGTCACGACCCGCACCCGCTTTTCGGATACGAAGCGTGTCCAAGCCCAGCTACGCATCGAGCGGACTCCAGCCCATCTCGAATACGTAAACGCTGTCAAGGCTATGGTTTACTGCCAAATCATGGCAATGCAATCTATATCTCAATCCATAATCAGAATATAAAACATGAATGAACACTATGGGTCGTGGTCTGCAGCCCACTAGCATAAATGTCCGATAAGACTCTAAGGAATATAACAAGAGTCTACAACTGAAACAAGGAACATGATATATCATGATAAGGAATGAAAAGCACGAGCGGATAATAAACTCAATAACAATACCTGAATCCTGTAATGTATCATCACGTCTGCCATCCAGAACTACTAACTAACTCCATGCAATCAGCTAAACCTGAAGAGATCATCAGGTCCTCAGAGGACTAGCAAGATACATAATATACATGCCTATCTAACAGTTTTATCATGCGCAAGGAAATAAACAAGAAAGAATAAGGACAAGACAAATGACTACGAACACAAACACGAACACGAATACGAATACGAGCACTAGAACAACTACGTATAAATGAACTGCCGGATGAACGATAATCACGAGATCAATGGAAGAAACCAAACCCTCATCCCGAGTGTGGACTCACGGGTTTGAACTAAACACTAACCCTCATCCCGAGTGTGGACTCTCTGGTTAGTACTAACCCTCGTCCCGAGTGTGGACTCTCTGGTTAGTTCACGGCAAGGCACCCTCGTCTCGAGTGTGGACTCTCTGGTGCAAATACTATATCCTCGTCCCGTGTGTGGACTCTCTGATGTAAACATCCTCGTCCCGAGCGTGGAATGTCTGGTGCAAGTCAAGTCAAGTCAAGTCTACACCCTCGTCCCGAGCGTGGACTCTCTGGTGCAAATAATCGACATCCTAGTCCCTAGTGTGGACTCACGGATGTAAACAGATCAAGGAAAACACCATCGTCCCGAGTGTGGACTCTCTGGTGCCAAGAAAACAATGTCAAGGATTTAGCAGTTCACTTACATGTACTCGTTCTATGACACGACTCAAGCAAGGTACTGACGAGAACTCTAAATGTGAAACACAAGGCCAAAACATGAACATGGCTATAAACAATAAAAACAACTCCACAAAAAATAACACAAAAAGCACATGTCCATAAACAATCAAATAACTGAAAAACGAAAGAAAATGCATATAAGCAAAACTGTAGAGGAATGCAAGGTATACTTGCCTGGAGGTTGCACGCAGATCCAATAACAATCTAGTCCACTAGTAAGCCATAAGGTCAAAATCATCACAACGGTCTCCGAAAGCTGAAACAGATATTGCCAACAGTCTCAGAATAGTCAAATTAGCTAGGATTGCCTGTCCTTAAGTCCAATTCTGGACACAGGGGCAAAACGGTAATTTTGGGCAAAAACGATATCCGCCGTTGGACCCGCTTTGCACCGAAAAGCGTGCCAGAGTGAATGGTCTCTAAAGTCGTCAAACTACATGTCTACGGATCTGGTTTTCCGATACGAACCCAACCGTATGTCCAGAGTTGGATTCCGGCGGGCCGTGCACAAAATCGTCCGTTGAGTGGGACCGTGGGGCCCGCAAAACGACGTACGATTCAACTGCCCCAGATTTGGACCAAACTTGGCATACAAGACCAAAAAAATGATACGGTCCTGTTGGCGCAAGTTTTGTCTCGATCTGGCGAGCATGCACAAAGTAATTAAAGAATTTGCAAAGTGTACGATACGGTAAATTTTGACGGATACGTATCAAATTCGTCGCGCACACGCGACCAATTTGAATTTCGTCAAAGCCCACACGACCACGAAGCCGTTACGCAGCTTTTGATGCCTTCGGTTCGCGACCACGTCGCCCGGAATAGCGGGACGCACGTCGTGTGGATGATTTTTCAAGTTTTGAAAATAGGTTTTCGTCAAAGTTCGGGTTCCGATTTCTCGGCGCACAGTTATCAAAATTGATTTCTGTAAGAAGGGTTTTCTAGCCCTATATGTTGTCTAAATGTCTCTTCAAATAGATTTTCTAATACGTATTAGATCGATCAGAATCGATCTACAAAGAGGGAGGGTTGGACTGCACTAGTGCTCTATTTTTGGACAGATTTTTTGGGTTTTTCGAGTTGAATTGTCGAATCGATGGGTCGTTTCCTCGAGGAAATATTGGGTGGGTCGTAAAGAGGGTCATGTACGGTTTCTATAACAATTTACTGTTTTCCATAAATAAATTCACTTTATTTATTTTGAATCTGAGAAAATTACAACTGTAGGAATCTAATCTAGAAGACGATTACTTTATCCCTTGGACGATGCGATGAAGAAAACTTGAACTTCGAAGAACTTGGACAGCAACTGGGCAATCTCTCTGTTCTCTCTGAAATTGACTGTGTCTGATGAAGATGAAGAAACTCTCTTTTATAGAGTTCAGGATAACTGTCCTTAAGCATACGCTCAGGTAGTTACTTGACGTGTGCATAACTGCAGGGACGCATGGCAAATTCTGATGAATACACATTAGCGTACGGTTGAAAGTAGTGGAGCATATTCAGGAGAGATTGATGGCATGAATGCCACGTTGCATAACTTCTGAAGAAGTAGATAACTGAGTGCAGGACACGTGAGAACGTGTGTTAACTGCTCGTTGAAAATCATTCTGGACATAACTGCTGTGATACGCTGTCTTAGAAGAAGAGTCATACGCTAGCTTTTGAAGGCACATGTCTTGCATACGCTGACTTGGACAGCGTAGAACCATATAAAGCTAATACGCTCAGATTATTGACAGGGAGTCGTATGGAAACTATACGCTCACTTGACAAGGAGTCGTATGGAATCCATACGCTCACTTGGTTGGGAAGGAGTCGTATGAGATCCATACGCTCACTTGGTTGGAAAAGAGTCGTATGAGATCCATACGCTCACTTTGTTGGGAAGGAGTCGTATGAGATCCATACGCTCACTTTGTTGGGAAGGAGTTGTATGTTTGAATAAGTAAACACGTGGCATGTTTGAATAAGTAGACACGTGGCCATCATCAATCTTCTTTGATACGCCATATCTTCCAATAACTGATAAAATCTTCTCGAGCGTCGTGACTGCGGATATGATGGCTGACAGACTGTCAAAACTGACAGTAATGATGGCTTTTACATTTATGAGAGATGGTGAGCTGTCTTCGTAAAAGACAAAACCGACTCTTCAAAAACCTATACGACGGCTAGTCTTCATTGGACAGCTGTCTTTGCACGAAAGACGAAGTGTCAGATTCATCCTTTACTAAATATATGCTGTGCTGTCATCTTAGAAAATAATAAAATATTCACTGAGCGTACGGCCTTTGGATGAGCGTATGGCCTTGACTGAGCGTATAGCCTTGAGCGTATAGCTTGGACTGAGCGTATGGCTTTGAGCGTATGACTTGGACTGAGTTTCATGTCAGCGTGTCATAATTTTCACACCCTACAAGACCCCCTTCAAAGTTTTCGAACTTTATGAATTTCAAAAGTTCGAAATTACTTTGAACTTTAAAGTGAGAATAAGTCCTGACACGCTGGCATGAGTTTGTTATCTTCCTCAATATCAGTACAAATCTTTAGGGATTTTGTTTAAAGAATATCCGCCGTTTGAACTTCTTTCTTTCTTCTATAAATAGGTCTTCCAAAACCTATTTTATTTCTTTACCACAGCTTTTGCCTTCGAGAGAGAAAAGAGCTTTCAGAAACTCAAGATCTTTCTTCTTCTTCTTCGTCTTCAACTCCATCTCCATTAATGGCACCCAAGGTTGATGCTGCTGCGAAAGGAAAGGGGAAAGCCCCTGAAGAGTCATCTCATCCTGCCGTCGACACTGCCACCACCAAGAAGACGGCCAGTCAGCATGTTTCACGCAGTGAACGGCCATTGAAACCTCTCTATGGTGAGGACGAAGATGATGAACAAATAACTATTCCCTTTTTAGGGCTCTGGTTAGAACAGAACTCAAAGAGCATATCCCTCTTTAGGGTCAATACGTCAGCAAATACGCTTCCCTCTTTAGGGTTTAGCCGTATTCCATGTTTTTCGTTTTTACGAAAAATATATTTGGAGCGTATATCTGTAAGATATGCGTATTTTTGATAGAGATACCAAAATACGCTATCTTAAAAGAATATGCTATGGCAATTTGTCTCATTGAAATACGCTAACTCCTGTGTTAGCATATTTTTGATGATCATCTTGTTAACCATACGCTGATACGCTCAAACTGATCATAAACTGAACTTTTAAAATCATTCACTTAAGATAAACTGAACATATACTGAACTTTGAGTCAACCATATGCTTAAGGAAAACTGAGCGTATGCTAAACCTTGAGTCTGCCATACGCTTTAAGGAAAACTGAGCGTATGCTGAACTTTGAGTCTGCCATACGCTTTAAGGAAAACTGAGCGTATGCTGAACCTTGAGTCTGCCATACGCTTAAGGAAAACTGAGCGTATGCTGAACCTTGAGTCTGCCATACGCTTAAGGAAAACTGAGCGTATGCTGAACCTTGAGTCTGCCATACGCTTAAGAAAAACTGAGCGTATGCTGAACCTTGAGTCTGCCATACGCTTAGTAAGAGTTGAGCGTAAATTGAGCTGTACGCTTAGTAAAACTAAGCATATATTAAACTTTATACCCTCTTGATGTTGAAGATTTTTAATACTTTATTCTTCATTTGCAGTGGATATTCTGGCTTAGGAAGCAGAATTTGAAGGAAGTATGGGAAATAATTATAGAAGTGATCTATCACATGTTCGTTTTCTCCAATTTGACGGACCTTCCACCAGAATAGCTCTGTTGACCAATCAGGAAGATGATACTTTACTGAACCTGATGAGTGGACTGCCGTTACAGAGTGTAGATGGTGTTGCCCATTTGAAGCCAGCATTCCTTTTTGGAGATGCTATTGATATGAACTCCCAGCCTGCTTTAGACAAAGTATCATACAGTTACTATAGGGATGGTGATGTAAATCAGCCAATGTATTTGACTGGTTTGACAAAGAGTATCAACATAGCCCGTTTATTCCATTCGGGCCAGCAAAGACAGATGAAGTGGGATATTACTCCATCCCGACAAGCTAAGGCTGGGTGGATTGGATATCGTCAAGGAAGGTTCCGCAGTGGTACTGAACCACATGTCACATCTCTGCGAGGACTGTTACCTGCCACCATCCCTCCTGAGGACTCGGCACTGCTGAAGCCAGTCAGAGTCCCAATTTTTGCCAACGAATTTGTTCAATTAAAGAATACTATCTACCCAAAACAGTCAATGAGGCTGACTAGTCTAGTAAATCCAGAGAACACTAGATGGACTGCTCTAGTGAGATGGATTTTGTAGAACTTCGATGCACAGTTGAAGGCGATAGGTTTATATGATGCCATTAAGTGTACTGCTTATGGTTTCAAACCAAACCCGGATCTGTTTTTGGCATTAGCGGAGAGATATAACTATCGGACCGGCACCTTCATGACCCCAAAGGGCGAGATGGGATTTGCCCTTCATGAAATGGCATATGTATCTCAGCTACCAACGGCAGATTTGCCATATGAAGAATATATCCCTTTTGTTGACGAAATGAATAAGATTTCTGCAGCCAACCCACTAATTCTTTATGTATTTGAAGAATTAATGTGTCATTACAGCATCTGTAAAGCTTTTTATAAGGGACAAGGTGGAGAGGGGGACTCCAATTGCTATTCTTCGAAGTGGATGGCTTATTTGTTTCAAGGCCGCACTGACGAAGTTCAAAAGAAGAAAAAGACCGAGCAGTATGTCGGTAAATTCAAGCCCTTGAGTCAAGCCGAGATTAACAGATTAATCCGGAAGACTAATCATGATGACAGTGTCGTCGAAGAAGACATCGACAGCTACAAGGCCGGTGATAGGTCAGAAACCTATATTAAGCAGGGTGGCCGAGAATTGTCCGTTGAAGGTCATCTGGCCGGATTCATATCTCTTTGGCTGAGGAAATTCGTAGTTCCTGGCACCTGTTCGGCAGACAGGATGCACAGAGGAGTCATCTTCGCAGCAGTCCGTCTAGTTTTTGGGTATAAGATGGATCTATTAACGGCAATGACCTGCCGTCTGAATGCCGGATTAAGGGCATACACAGATAGGATGTTCGAATTGGCACGGAAGAGCCTGACGTCCTTTCCTCGGGTAGAAATGCCCTTTACATACTTGTTTGGATGGCTGCTTCTGCATTTCGAATCTCTGATGAGTGCTGGGATGGCTAGGCCAGATGATACTTTCCTTGAAAGGTACAAGCACATACCGAAATGGAGATATAACACTTTAACCGATTGCAGAACCATCTTGAACAGGGAAGAACTATGGAGCTTCACCTGTGTTCCTCCCCCTATTGGTTATGAGACCATGCCCGGGAGATTGATTGACGGCGTTGGTGCTAATGAGTTGGATGATGTCCAACATGAATGGCTAAAGAGAATCAGGCCATCTCATTTAATTTGCCGCCGTGACAACATCACATATCTAGAACCATATCTTCCGAGCAGATTTCCTCGTCAATTTGGTTACGATCAGTTGCATGTGGGCAATGCAACGACGTGTTTTGCTCATCAAGGCGGGTTGGTTGATGGTGCCAGAGCTTGGCTATATTATATTCAATGGTACAGGGGCTACCTTTTCTATGCCAGATCCGGTCAACTATCGGAGAGGAGTAAGATATTGGCGTCCTATGCCAGATTTTATGTATCAGCTAATACCTTTGATGAAAAATTTAGCATCTTAGGTAAAAGCTTTATTCATGTTGAAAAGAAATCAACCAAATCCGCCTTACCTAGGGATTGTCACGACAAAGAAGATCCTCTGGCCACCGATGAAGTTGATGATGAGATTCCTGAAACTGCTAAACACGAAACGTGTCACGACCCGCACCCTAGAGTTAGGGCACGAGAAGTGGGTACGTCCAGCCTACGCCGTAGATTGGTTCATTTAATGCTAATTTGGTTAAAGAACCAACTTTGTCAGCGTGATTAGGAGAAGCCACTGTTGCCGTGTTCAGAGAAGCCGAAGTGTGCTCAGTTGAAGTTGAAGACGTGTTCTTGTCAACGTGAGAAGTGACAGAAGCGTCTCGGGCTGTTGAAGAAGACTTAGGGACATAGACAGAGCGTCCCTTCTTCTTGGCAGCAGGATGAGCGGAGGAAACAGTGCGGCCCTCCTTCGCCTTGAGCATTTCTTCATAAGCCGATTGGTCGAATTGTACAACCATCGTCTTCTTCGTCAAGCCGATCGACGAAGTATCGCATTGAGTTGTTGCTATCTCGTTGGAGGAGACAGCTTTCCCCAGCAGAGTCGCCAATTTGTTTTCCATAAATAAATTTACTTTATTTATTTTGAATCTGAGAAAATTACAACTGTAGGAATCTAATCGAGAAGACGATTACTTTATCCCTTGGACGATGCGATGAAGAAAACTTGAACTTCGAAGAACTTGGACAGCAACTGGGCAGTCTTTCTGTTCTCTCTGAAATTGACTGTGTAGTCTGATGAAGATGAAGAAACTCTCTTTTATAGAGTTCAGGATAACTGTCCTTAAGCATACGCTCAGGTAGTTACTTGACGTGTGCATAACTGCAGGGACGCGTGGCAAATTCTGATGAAGACACATTAGCGTGCGGTTGAAAGTAGTAGAGCGTATTCAGGAGAGATTGATGGCATGAATGCCACGTTGCATAACTTCTGAAGAAGTAGATAACTGAGTGCAGGACACGTGAGAACGTGTGTTAACTGCTCGTTGAAAATCATTCTGGACACAACTGCTGTGATACGCTGTCTTAGAAGAAGAGTCATACGCTAGCTTTTGAAGGCACATGTCTTGCATACGCTGACTTGGACAGCGTAGAACCATATAAAGCTAATACGCTCAGATTATTGACAGGGAGTCGTATGGAAACTATACGCTCACTTGACAAGGAGTCGTATGGAATCCATACGCTCACTTGGTTGGGAAGGAGTCGTATGAGATCTATACGCTCACTTGGTTGGGAAAGAGTCGTATGAGATCCATACGCTCACTTTGTTGGGAAGGAGTCGTATGAGATCCATACGCTCACTTTGTTGGGAAGGAGTTGTATGTTTGAATAAGTAAACACGTGGCATGTTTGAATAAGTAGACACGTGGCCATCATCAATATTCTTTGTTACGCCATATCTTTCAATAACTGATAAAATCTTCTCGAGCGTCGTGACTGCGGATATGATGGCTGATAGACTGTCAAAACTGACAGTAATGATGGCTTTTACATTTATGAGAGATGCTGAGCTGTCTTCGTAAAAGACAAAACTGACTCTTCGAAAACCTATACGACGGCTAGTCTTCATTGGACAGCTGTCTTTGCACGAAAGACGAAGTGTCAGATTCATCCTTTACTAAATATATGCTGTGCTGTCATCTCAGAAAATAATAAAATATTCACTGAGCGTACGGCCTTTGGATGAGCGTATGGCCTTGACTGAGCGTATAGCCTTGAGCGTATGGCTTGGACTGAGCGTATGGCTTTGAGCGTATGACTTGGACTGAGTTTCATGTCAGCGTGTCATAATTTTCACACCCTACAAGTGGCTTCTCTGAACACGTCAACAGTGGCTTCTCCTAGTCACCGTCTAAAAGCTTTTGATTTTTCTGTAAAGACAGAAGAAGAAGAGATTCCTGAAACTGCTGGGTCTTCTAGGCCTTCTGATATAGGCTCAGTTCCACCAATGGCCGATGATGCGCAGGAAATTAGTCAACCTGCGGTAGAGGCCGAGCATCAGACTGAAACGGCTAATGACTTACTGATTTCGGGAGAATCAGTGAAGGAAGCCACTCCTCTCAATCCAATTGTTGAAACTTCAGAGAGCGAACAAGTTGACTATGAACCGTCGTTTCATTCTTCTGGAGAAGAAGACATGGAGATAGACGATGAATCACCGTCTAAAACACCAATCGATGCACTGAAGACCATTGGTCAACACTCAGGGTTGACACCAGAACCGGAGAGGCATCTGGAAATAGGAGTTCAAATTTCGAGTACTTCTGGGGCGGGAAGCAGTGAAATAAATCCCGTGTCAGAAAGTACCCTGAACAGACTAAGAGCCGGATTGAATGATCCGAAGGAGACTGAATACGAACCAACTCCAGGTAATATTTTATTCATCAAAGATTTGTCTTGTCTTGGTTTTATTATCTTTAAATTTCTGATCAAGTTTCTTTGATTCCAACAGCTGTAGGAACTGCACCGGCTATGAGTTCTACTCAAGCCCCACTTATTCAAACTGAAGTGGGTGAGGGGAGTTCCCATCTGCCGAGTTCTCCAAAGGCATTAACTTCAGCTCCAAGAATAGAGGCTCCTCCTGCTCCTTCCCCTATTATTGCAGCGACTCCCAGTTTTGACACAGGGATAGCAAAAGTCATGGGGATGTATTCAGATATTATTTATACATATCTGGATACATATTCGAGGCGACTCATAAAAGATGAGACTATGCCCTTTTCGAGTCTTCGAGAGGCGACTAGTTTCCCACGTTCAGCCTTGAGACAATCTGGTTATGAGGCTCAATGTGTCTTCTTTGAACATCTCTTGAATGATTTAGAAGCAAGCATCCATAAATATTGGAAGATTAAAAAGGAGGACGTTAATTCTCTGACTACAGCTGAGATTGCTCAATTGGAGAATGAAGCTCAAGCTCAGCACATTGCTCTGACAGAATTCCTCGCTCAGTCTTCCAAAGAGCTAATGGCGAAAGACGAAGAAATCATAAGTACTCGTCAGAATATGGAACGCCTAGAGCAAAATGAAGCGTCAAAAGCTGAAGAACTTAGAAAGCTGAGGGAAGAGCTAGCTCGTATTCAGGAGCAAATTGCCTCTGTGGAAACAGAACAATCAAAGATTGCTATTGATCGAAAATATGCAGCTGAACGCTGTCAAGTTTTACAGCAGAAGCGAGATTTGATACAAACTAATCAGATTGAGGAGACCAATCGCCGTAGCTCTATTATTGTAGAATATGACCAACGGATGATTGGAGCAGAAACAGCAGAGCGAATCAAGAAAGCTCATGATGAAAAGATGAATAATGTAATCGTTCGTATTCAGGAGATCATTACTCCTCCTAAATAATTCTTTTACATTTATCATGTATTTGAAGTTTTGATACCCATTTGTAATCATTGTTCTGATTTTGATTGAAATGAATATCTTGGCTTGATTTCAATTCTGTGGATAATATTTTTGTAGAAAACATGTTCAGAGGTAAATAATACATGACATATTTCAATAGAATAGAATATACAAATAAACTTTGCAACTCTATCATGATATTAAACCAAGGATTTTTAGTTTAATACTGATTAGAGAAAACAGAATTCCGATATAAAGATATCTTGAAATTCTATTTTCCATGATCTTTGGACTCGGAAATCAAAAGACGAGATATCATTTTCAGAGAATAGAAAATATGATACATAGAAAATTCAGAGGTAATATGGACATGATTTTCTACAAGATCTTTATTAAAACCACTGGGGATCTAATAAAACAAAAAAAATATCAAATTCTCTGGGAAGATGATACATGGTGGAATATCAGTTTCCGCTGGGGATCACGATATCGAAATAACTTTTGTAGAGAAGAATTTTATATTTGCTGGGGAATGATGAAAATATTATACATAATATTTCTTTAAGAATTTGCCATTGATAGGCATCATCATAACTTTCCCATCCATAGAAGCAAGTTGATATGCTCCGTTAGAGAAGACTTTGTTTACTACGAATGGGCCTTCCCATTTCGCATCAAATTTGCCTTTACTTATATGTGTCATGGTCATGGGACGTCTGACAGTAAGGACCAGTTCTCCCTTCTGATATGCTCTGACTTTGACTTTCCGGTTAAAAGCTTTTGAGATTCGGGCCTGATAAAGCTCGATATTTTGTTGAGCATACAATCGTTTTTCATCTAGAGCTTCCAATTCTTGAAGTTGAAGACGATCATTGTTTTCTATTGTAAGTTCATTGGAGATCGCAATTCTCAGAGAAGGAATCTGGATCTCGAGAGGAAGAACAGCTTCACACCCATACACCAAAGAGAAAGACGTACATCCAGTCGCATTGCGAACTGTGGTACGGTAGGCCCATAAACATTCACCAAGCTTCTCGCTCCAGTTGCGTTTGTTGGAAGAAACGAACTTTTTTAAGAGTTTGATGATTGTTTTATTGAAAGCTTCTGCCAATCCATTAGCTGCTGGATTATATGCTGTAGAAGCTAAATTATTAATCCGATGATCGTCGCAGAATCGAGTAAATTTCTGACTGACGAACTGCGGTCCGTTATCATGGATAATACGCCGAGGAACACCAAATCGATAGATTACATGATGTTTGACGAAGTTGATAACACTAGAAGTTTTAACTTCAGATAACGGGATTGCTTCAGCCCATTTGGAAAAATAATCAGTTATTGCTAGAATAAACCGATGTCCTCTTGATGATGGTGGGTTGATGGGACCAATGACGTCCATGCCCCAAGCTTCAAAGGGCCATGATGCCGCTGTTGGGTGTAAGAACTCTGACGGTTGATGGGCATGAATTTGACAGGCTTTACATTTCCGAGCATATTGAGTAGCGTCAGCCACCATCGTGGGCCAATAATAACCCATACGTCGGATACGATCTTGAAGTTTAGGACCTGGTTGATGAGCTCCGCAAACACCATCATGTGCTTCACGGATTATCTGTTATGCTTTTTCACTAGCAATGCATTGGAGGAGAAGACCGTCGTAAGACCGACGATATAATGTTTTCGTCGTATGATTATAATAGAATCTGAGAGATCGACGTCGAATAGACGCTGCTTCACTCGGATTATCAGAAAGTATATCATACAAAACAAAGTCTAGAAACGGGCGTCTCTAGTCTTCAGTTATGGCTTCTGTTTCATTAGAAAAGACATATTCCATAGTAGAATCAGAGGAAGACGAGGACATTTTGTCAAACTTTAATCCAGCATCAAGGTTGAGAGAATCTTTGTCTGGTTTGTGAGGAAAAGCCAAGGCCAAATTATTCTCAACACAGAATAGTTCTCGGTTATAAACCACTATCACTTGCTGACGTCTGATTGGTATAGCTAATACAGCAGCAAGATTAGCTAAAGCATCAGCTTCTGCATTATAGGCTCGTCGAACATGTTCAATAAAGAAACCTTCAAAAGATGAGGCTATAGAAAGTGCTGCTCGATGATAAGGTATCAAATCCTGATGACGAACTTCATACGTTCCTCTGATCTGATTGACAATAAGCTTGGAGTCTCCATAAACTTCCAAATATTGAATATCTAGATGTTTAGCAAGTTGAAGACCGATGAGTAATGCATTGTATTCGGCTACATTGTTTGAACATGATTGATCTAGAGAATAAGCCCTCTGAATAGTTAATCCTTCTGGGGATACAAGAACAATCCCAACTCCGGCGACAATATCGCCGTTAGGACCTATTCTAGATGCTCCATCAAAGAATAGACGCCAGGTAGGAATTTCTTCAGAAATCAGATTTGAATCCAAGACTTCATCAGGAATCTCATCATATAATTTAGAATCTTCTGGAATTGTATGAGCAGCCAGAAAATCAGCAAGAGCCTGTCTTTTAACTGACTTCTGAGGAATATAATGCATATCGTATTGAGCTAACAAGATTCCCCAATTAGCTAGTCTGGAGTTGAGAATACCAGGTTTCTTCATCATAATCCTGATAGGATTCACTCTGGAAATGACATGAATCGTTTGACCGATAATATAATGTCGCGTTTTCTGAACAGCAAACATTAATGCTAAGCATTCTTTCTCGATTGGAGAATAACACGGTTCAGCACCTGTCATTGTGCGACTGAGATAATAAATAACCTGTTCATGGCCATCTTTATTTTTCTGGGCAAGTAATGCACCAAGAGAATGATCCATGGCTCGAACATATAGAAGGAATGGTATTCCTGAGACGGGAGGTACCAAAACTGGAGGGTTCATGAGATACTGTTTAATATCGTCAAATGCTTTTTGACATTCTTCGTTCCAAACGAAAGATACACCTTTCTTCAGAAGTTTGTTGAATGGTCTGCAGCATCCTGATAAGTTAGAAATGAATCTCCTGATATAAGCAATTCTTCCTTGAAATCCTCGTAGCTCTTTTAAGGTGCGTGGAGGACGCATCTCTTGAATGGCTTTGATCTTCTCGGGATCCACGTGTATACCTTTAGCGGTAATGACGAAGCCGAGAAATTTACCACTAGAGACGCCCAGGAAGGACTTAGTAGGGTTCATTTTAAGTTGATGCTGACGCATTAAATCAAAGATAGTCTTCAAATCTTGGATATGATCCTCCTTTCGTCGACTTTTGACTGCAATATCATCAACATAGCATTCGACTATTTTTCGGAGATGTTCGCGGAATATAGTGCTCATTGCTCGCTGATATGTTGCTCCTGTATTCTTGAGACCAACCGGCATCACTGTATAACAGTATGTACCGATCGGCGTTCTGAAGGAAGTGTGTTTTTTATCATCTGGAAATATTTTGATTTGATTGTATCCCGAATACCCATCCATGAATGACATTCGTTCGAAACCACATGTATTGTCGATCATGACATCAGTAATTGGAAGAGAAAACTCGTCTTTAGGACAAGCCGCATTGAGATCACGAAAGTCTATACAGACCCGGATCTTGCCAGTCTTTTTAAGGACAGGAATGATGTTAGCCACCCATTCAGGATGTTGTTCCTCTCGAATAAATCCAGAAGCCATAAGCTTATTGACTTTAGCTTCAATTGCATCCATGATGTCTGGACGAATCCGTCGCTGTTGTTGTTTGACCGGTTTAACATTTGGCATGATATTGAGTTTGTGCATTGCAATCTTCGGATCTAGTCCTGGCATATCTTCGTAACTCCAGGCAAAGACATCGATATAATCACGAATAAGTTTAATCATGTCTTGTTTATCCGTTTCTGAAAGACTTTCACTGATGAATATTGGTTTAGGAGACCCTTCTTCACCAACATCAATTTGGATTAGTTTATCTTCAGTAGGAGGTTCCCTCTGCTCGAACCTGAATTCCCATTGATTATCTAATCTTTGAGCCCATTGTTCCGATTCGGGTGATATTTCAAAATCATCCTCATCTTCATCATTTTCCTGCGGGCCATCAACAGAGACCATATTGATGGATAGAATAGAATGATGGAGATCGCCAATACTCGTGTTAGAATCCCAAGAGAGGGAATCAGAAGACTCAGATCATTCATCTTCATCGGATTTTGAATCTTCATGGACTATGTTGATAAAGGAAGTAGGAGCAATGTAACCTAAACCACATTTTGTCCTTCCGTATTTTAATGGAGGAATTCGAACAGGCATTCTTCTTCCTTTTCCATTATTGAGACTGGTTCTAAAGTCATAACCCATATTCTTAATAATATTTTTGGATTGTTGACTGTAGCGACGCAGTTGTAACCTTCCAGTATCGTCGTTTGTGTCATCTTCTTCCAAGTTAGGAGGATTTTGGGATCCTTTATAAAAGAAGATCGGATTTTCTCCCTTCTTTTTAGCAGGGACCACGAAGTATAATTTTTGTATGGATTCCAATGATACGTCTGTATGAAGAATTTGAACAACCCCTATAGTTAGTGACTCTAAGCTATCTAGCAATTATAAATAACTTTGTACATGATTACAGACATCAATATACTGCAAAGGAGATGCTTCATTAATATTAGATACTGTATTTACAACAGAAGGCTGAGCCTTATCAGACTTAATCAAATTAATGACAAAAGGGGAAGAGGAAGAGCGATCAGAAGTTTTGTTTCGATTAAGATCGATAACAAAAGGCTCAGAAGAGGTGAGCTCCCTTGAAGAAGATCGTGGATAAGTAGTACGTCCACTGACTGGAATGACTAGAGTATCTAGTCTAGCCTGAGAAGATGGAGGGGGAGTGGTACGTCTACTGACAGGAATTATCAGTGAGCCTTGTGGAGCTTGGGAAGACAACACAGTAGTACGTCCACTGACAGAAATTATCAGTGAGCCTTGTGGAGCCTGGGCAGGTAATGAAGTAGTACGTCCACTGACAGGAATTATCAGTGAACCTTCTTCAGATGATTTAACAGACTGCGGAGGAGTGATACGCCCTTTTACAGGAATAACAAAAGTGCCAACTTTCGCTATCTCATCATCATTATCCATAGCTTGCAAGACTTTTGAGTATTCATCTTTGTACATGCGAGCGTCATTGAAGTAAGCTTCAACTCCTTTGAATGGATAGAGATCTGCAACCTTCTTTTGAACTTCTCCATTATCATCAACATATTTGAAACACTGATGAAGAGTCGAAGGAACGACATTATGTTCATGCAAGAATGGTCTCCCCAATAGAGCATTGTATGAGCAACCATGATTGTCGATGATGTAAAAAGTAACTTTAGTGCGAAGATCGCCTATTTAAAATTTGAGGCGAATCTTGCCCAAAGGCTCACTTTTTCCTTGATTGAATCCCAAGATGGTAGTGATAGTGCTGGAAAGACTATACACAGGTATCTTCAGTGCGTCTAGCATAGCTTTTGGCATAATACTGAGAGCAGATCCTGGATCAATCAGGAGACGATCAACCTTCATAGAATCAATATATCCTGTATGATATAAAGGACGGTCATGTCGATTATCCTCTAGCAGCATATCGTCCTGCGTAAAGGTAATGTTTGGAATAAATTCCAATACATTATGGCAATGAGAAACAGATTATGTTTCCAACTTCTTGAGAAGAGTTAGGCAGGTTTCTGCTTGCAGCAGTGCTTCACTTAGAGTTTCTCGAGTCTCTTTAGAGAGGCGTAAGAGCTCGAAGATTGATAATTTAGCTGGGGTATTGGCTAGTTGAGCCAATATATCAAAATTATAAGGCTTTTCAAGTCCTGTAGGAGATGACTTCTTCAATGGTTTGTCGAAGCGGACTTGTTGTTTGCCTTTGTCAGCTGCTGTTGGTTTAGAAGGAATTATCTCAACAGGAACATTTAAAGGCTCTTCAGTAGAGACTGGTGTTGGAGCTGGAACCGGAGGGACATCAGAAGTTTTTTTAGGAATTTCAGCATAATCTTTCAGATATATTTTTCCTGACCGAGTTCCAGCATGAACTTCAACTTCAGATTCTGGTTCAGGGTCTATGGAAACCATATTGCAATTCTTTATCTTGCTCTTGGTTCTTTTATGTTTGATGAGAGCTTTATTCCAAAAACCAAGGCCAACACGAGATTGATTATGTCTCATGGTGATGGCCAAAGGTGCTCGGAGTCCTTTGCCTGAGTTCAAACCAGGAGCAGTGGCTAGATCATAACCCATCTTTGCCATCAATTCACGAGATTGTGAACTATATAGATGAAAAGCAGGCTTGTATCTATCTTCAGATTGAGGTACAGATTTCATCTCTGTAAGGAGTGAATTTCCTGCCGAGATGAAAGTAGAGGTTAGATAAAAATCGGGTGTGAAACTAGAAGTCACATTGCATGACTTAGTCTTCCCGAGCTTCTTTTTAGATGATGGAGTCTTTCGAGGAGAAGAGGAAGACGTCTCAAACTCCGTCATTAAATCTGGGTGAATCCACATGATCTCTCCCTTCTTAGTTGTGACAGGAACAAGTCCGTCATTTTGTGCTGGTGGGATGTTTACAACTTCGAGAGTTGCTTTAGGGATAGGAACAATCCCACTTTCTATCATTAAGGGAGGGAAGTCACCGAACTGCATTGAAATTACATTTGCTGTGACTGTCTTGTCTTTGGGTGTCAGTGTCACAGCTCCTGATTTAATCATCTCTTGAATTTTCCCTTTCAATACATAGCAAGACCGGATTGTATGACCCAGCATTCTATGATATGGACAGTATTTTGGATGATCTGTCTTATTGGCTTCATCAGGCTTTTTAATTTCTGGCAATTGAATCTTATTACCTTTGAACAAGCATTCAAAGATACCCTGAACATCGTCATCGTCAAAAGAATATTCTTCCATCGGCCGAGGAGGTCTCTGTTGTTGATTTGTTGGAGCTGGGGTAGCTTGAGTAGTTTTTACCTCTTGACTACTGCTTTGGAGATTGACTTCAAGAGCTTCTTTCCCTTTGCGATTGTTGGGTCGAGTACTATTGCTAGTACTCTGATTTGATTCCTTGGGAGCCATTTGTACCCCCAGACCCTTGAAGGTCTCAGCACTGACCTCGGCAGCCTTGGCACTGACGATAAATGAAGGCCAATCTTGGAACTGAGTGGAACCTGTCCACATGCTGATAATTGGTAAGAGATTCGACTTGCAAGTGTCGATGGTAACAGCATCGGGAGTTCTGAGAGGCATTTTGAGGGCTTCTCTTCTGAATCTTTCAATGAAGTCCTCGGTGGTTTCATTATTTTTTTGTTTAATTCTTATGAGGGCTGACATGGTCATGTCATTGAGCCCTTCATAGAATTGTTCAAGAAACATTTGCTTGAAACCAACAAATGAGGTAATGCACCCGTCGGGGAGACTTCTATACCATTCATAAGCCGTTCCTTTGAGACACCCAACAAACACCCGAGTAAGGAGGGCGTCACTTGGTTGCAGTTGATCAGTCATTACCTCAAAATGATTAATGAACTGACTTGGGGAGGTTGTCCCATCAAAGAAAGAGATGGTCGAAGGTTTGTATTTTGGTGGATACGATACCTGCTTCCATTCTATTGGGTAAGGTTGTTTGATACCTAACCTTTGCAAACCATCCTTCTGTTTAAATGCCTCAAATTGAGTTCGGAGATTTCTTAACTCTTCAGTAACAATTCTGGAGGATTGTGGAGTTGTAACTTGTTGAGTATAATTGGGAGGAGGGACTGCAGCATATGTACCACCCCCAGCTCCAGACTGACTTGGAGTGGGTTGTACAGGAACATTAGATTGTACCCCCGGAATAGTAGAGGGTTCCGGGTTTGGAACAACAGGAGTATTTAATATAACTGGAGGAGCTGTATGTTGGACTTGCTGAGTTTGATGCTGAGCTTGCATAAGAGTGTACATAGCATTCAACGTATCTGCCATAGCTCGCAACTGTTGTTCTAAGGAAGAAATCCTTTGTTCATGAGCTTCGGTGCTAGTTGAAGGTTCATGATTGTCCTCTGCCATGTAAGTGGTAATCATTCGAGGAATAGATGATGAAACAGTCTATTCTGAATCATCACTGTGTGAATCAGTATCTTTTCCGGGGCTATTTACGGGAGTCAATACTGGAAAGTTAGATTCTCCAAGGAAGTCTTCTGTGATCTCTGGATTACCACTTGGATGAGAAGAAGAAGAGGCTCTGGCCAAGGCTCCGGTCCTGGATCGGGTGCCGAGATAAACACCATCTTCAGTCTGATATAGCATCAGACCGTATGCTACCCCCAATATTTCTGGAGGTCATGTTGACAGAAGCATAAAGAGGTTCATCTTCATCCAACATTGGTTCATACTGAATCCGTTCGAAAACAGATTGTCTTTTTGGTGAACAACAACATTGAATAATAACTCGAGGTTGGAAGTTGCAACCATGCTTTTCATAGCAAATATGAGCAATATCATAGCCTGATGGAGTGTCAATTCTCCATTTATTTTGCACATACTCCCGGAGATCTGTAGGAACAGATTGGGAAGTACTTGAAGATAGTTTCTGTGTAGAAACTTGTCTTTTGTTCTTCTGTCTTCTTGGTTCTTGAGTGTATAAAGACTGATTAATTTGAGCCACATAATTTTTGGCATATTCTGCATCAGGGTCTAATATACTTGTCTCAGTGGAATCGAGACGATTCTGATTAAGCTTGTTACGAAGATCCGTAGGAGATCTGACTTTGATATCAGTCTTGGATACTTGTAATTTGCCTTTCTCTGATCGAGAAATTTGGAGAGAAGGAAGATGGGTATTATTCCGACTGGGAGTCGGTAATAATCCATCTTTGGAGGAATTAGCCAAAAGGCGTTTTCCTTTGTTTGATCTAGTAAGAGTACTAGTCAAGTTAACTCCAGAGGTAAAGACCTTAGGAGTAGAGGAGTTGACTAAAGAGTCTTTCTCCTTGGTTGGCACAAGATGTGCAAGTTGAGGGGGAATCATTTGTATGTTCTGTGGAAGAGAACCCCCAGCTTGATTTTGAGAAACAGTCAAAGGACTGTATCTGTTAGCATACGTTGACTTCAGTTTGGACTTCTGGTCATACGCTGCCTTTTTATTAGCATATGCTGGCTTTGGCTTAGCGTACGCTGCCTGATGTTGGCTTTTGTACGCTGCCTTTGCCGTACGCTGCCCTTTAAATGCCATACGCTCAGAGACATCAATGGCTAAAGAGCCGACTGCTGTCGTAAGAGTAGAGGGAGAAGGGACTTTGACATGTCCAGAGATGGTTTTCCTTGTACACGCTGATTTGGTTAAAGAACCAACTTTGTCAGCGTGACTAGGAGAAGCCACTGTTGCCGTGTTCAGAGAAGCCGAAGTATCACGCCCCAGAACCAGAATACTGGAGAGCGGGGGCAGACACAGCCAGCTACGTATATTGAAATAGAATACATCTCAACTATACGGTCACGGCTGTCTAGATATGAGGGTTTACTACAAGCCAGCAGTCTCTTAAGGTCAAGCCTATTGTCTCAATCTCAAGCAATTAACAGAGTTACAAGATGTTAGAGCATCAAGTATATATATATAAGGCGTCCCAAATATTATATATTGGATGATCATGAAGCTAGTCGTACAAAATGATAGGACTAGCAAGAGTTCAGTCATACATGATCAACCCTAGGATTTGTTAATCATGTTTACAGCCCGTAGGCAGACAATAAGTAAATGTGCATCGAGCTAACAGGTGCTCGTCGGCTAAACGCCACAAAAGAATAAATTTACATATAAGTGGGTGAAACAAAAAGGGAAAACCCACTCATAGCCCGGGTTCCGTCTAGTGTTCACCATTGGGCTGGAAGCTGGGTAGATCCTCGGGAGCTGCTCCAAAATCTGGCCACACAAAACCAGCTGGATCAAACCCCAGAAAGAGCAAGTGCCACAAAGGAGGCCACAAATAAGAACAAAAGCCAGCATATCAGAACATAAAGAATAAAAGAAGTACAAGTAGTAAGGTACACAGGGCGATAAACGACTAGGAACGTGGAACCATTCTGGGAGCCAGGTTACAATCCTTAAACCAAACAAGGACCGGGATTGTACCCCTTCGCCTGAATAGCTCACTGTCTCTACCCATTTATCGTTAGAGATAAGTAAAACAATCATGATCAAGAGTTCCAGGTACAAGAGCTAGACAAGACTTAGACAGAGCTGGACACCATCCATTCACAATCGGCCAAGCAAGTACTACGGCTTACTACTTTAACTAACTAGGGTTATCACAAGCCTAATTACTAACAAGATGCAAGTGAGAAACTCCCAGTCCCAAGCCCTGCAGACCATCCAGTTATCCTTCCGCGGGTTGAGAGTTATAGTTGGGTACATCGCCCGGGAGACAAATGTACCCTTAGGTGACTTAGAGGGTGCAACACATGACAGTGTGCTGGAAATGTGCTCTACTCGTCGGCAAGCTACAAGTCCATTAAAGCGCCCAGATAACGAGATTGCCTGTGACTGGGAATTCTCCATGTTCTAGTTTGATCTAATAATTAGCCTAATCCAATTTAGCACGAGTCCCTAGCCGTGGTACCCAGGAAGTCACGTCCTAGACATGATGCAAGACAAGACAAGTGGATTGTACAAGCAAGCAAGCAGGAACACCCACGGTGTCAAGTTGATTATACGAGTCAAGTTACAAGTTACAAGTCAAGTCAAGAGTGCGCCGCCACGGGCCACTATCAAGTTATCAAGATAATTCATGTCAGGGTACTTGTTAGGAGTGCGCCACGACGGGCCTCAATCATGTCAGGTTGGTCATGTCAGGAGTGCACCACTACGGGTCACTGTCGTATTATACTAGTTCCTTGTCATACCACGCCATGTACAATAGACATTCCAAACATATTAAGTAAAATCAAGTTCATGACAAAAGGCGTAAGGATATAAAATGGACGTAAAATATCTAATAAAATACTAATATAAATAGGACTATAGAAGAGCCAAGATCAAGAAATAACAATTTTATCATAGACAAGTAGGTTGTGCAAGGGGGTCAGGGGTAGGTCTGCGCAGGGTGTGCACTGCGCATGGAAGAGCTGCGCAAGAGTTGTCTTGCGCAAGGGTTACCTTGCGCAAGGGTAGACTGCGCAGGGGTTACCTTGCGCAAGGGTGGTTTGCGCAAAGGTGGGTTGCGCAGAAGTGAATCGCGCAGGAGCGGTTTGCGCAGAAGTGAATTGCGCAGGGGTTACTTTGCGCATGGCTGGATTGCGCATGGCTAGCTGGCGCCAGCGCAGTCCAGCGCAGCGCAAAGCGCTGGCCAAGTGACTGCGCAAACGGCCATGCGCTAAAGAGCACAGGCCAGGGGTGCGCAATCGGCCATGCGCTAAAAAGCGCAAGGCAGGGGGCTGTTCTTCCTGGCCGAGAGCAAGTCCAAAAACACTAAGAACTTCAATTCTTCATATTTTTGTCAAATCAAAACCAAATCTAGATTTACAAAGTTCTAACTTGAGTAAAATTGAATTCTCTTCCACATGGAAGCATCAAAACAAGCAAAAATCAAAGTTTAATAGATCAAGACCAAGGATTTCCGAAAATGGTTGAAACCTAGATCTAGAAGAATGAAAGCTCCAAATCATAAAATTCCAAGTTCTAATGTTGATCTACATGTCCTACTCTATCAAATGGACAAATAAAATTGGGTGCTTATTTGTTGGCAAGGTGCACTTGCCTATTGGGTTGGGGAGTTGTGGAAGAAGAAGGAAGAAGAAGAAGTTTGTAAGAAATAAATGAGAGAATAAAGAGGAGAGAGAAAAGTAGGTGGAGTTATAAAGTGGGGGAGTTGTGGTGTGTTGAGGGAGAAGTGTAGGTTAAGGTGTTCCACTCATGATGAACCAAACCAAACCAACTTCCACAAAATAAAACCAAGCCATGGTCCAAAACCCAATTACGAGAAACCAAAATCCGCAAGTCGAGAAAACTAAAATACGTGCCAAAATCAAATACGAGCATAAATACGTAATACAGGAAATGGGGGTGACAACTCTACCCACCTTCAAAGAATTCCGTCCTCAGAATTTAATCAAGGAGCTAGAGGTTGCCACGACAAGCTATACTAAGCACAGACAAGCTACACTAAGCAGTTCAATCATACAATCATACAATGCAAGCAAGGAAGGGAAAGCGTAAGGCATAAGAAAGACATTATACCTCACGAGTCAAACAGGTAGGGGTATCGCGATCGGATGTCGTCCTCACGCTCCCACATTGACTCACCCAGAGAGTGATGACCCCAAGCAACACGGACTAAGTTAATAGTCTTGTTCTTGAGCGTCTTTTCTCTCCGGTCCAATATAGACACGGGCCTCTTCTCATACGAAAGGTTGGTACCAACAACCAATTCCGAATGATCTAGGATATGGCTCGGGTCCGGGATGTACCGTCTTAATTGGGACACATGGAATACATCATGTACCTCACTTAGCGACGGCGAAAGAGCGAGACGATAGGACACATCACCTACTCGCTCCAGAATATCGAACGGCCCTATATACCTAGGACTAAGCTTTCCCCGTACGCCAAAATGAATGACGCCGCGGGTAGGCGAGATCCTAAGGAATACATGGTCGCCGACGGCAAATTCTAAGGGACGCCGATGAGCATCGGCCCAATGGCGCTGGCGATCCTGAGCAACTCGGAGGTGATCTCTGACTCTCCTGACCACTTCAACCGTCTGAGAAATCAGTTCTGGACCGAGCATCTGCCTCTCTCCGACATCGTCCCATGCTAACGGGGATCTGCACTTCCTGCCATACAGAGCCTCGAAGGGTGCCATCTGGATACTGGCCTGGAAACTATTGTTGTACGAGAATTCCACTAGGTGCAGGTGATCCTCCGACGAACCACCGAAGTCAAGGGTACATGACCGCAACATATCTTCGAGAGTTTGTATAGTGCGCTCTGACTGCCCATCTGTCTGCGGATGATACGCTGAGCTGAACTTGAGACGAGTCCCCAAACTTTGATGAAGACTGCGCCAGAAGTGCGATGTGAATCTCGTATCCCTGTCCGATACTATGCTGACTGGCACTCCGTGAAGTCTGACAATCTGCCTGAGATAAATCTCTGCTAGCTGTGCTGTCGACTGTCCAACTCTAAACGGAAGAAAGTGTGCCACCTTGGTAAGCCTGTCCACAATGACCCAAATAGCATCTCTGCCTGTCGGGGATCTGGGTAACCCAGTCACGAAATCCATGGTAATGTGTTCCCACTTCCATTCTGGGATCGGTAAAGGTTGAAGAGGTTCAGCTGGCCTCTGATGTTCAGACTTGACTTGTTAGCAAACCAAACATCGAAAGACATACCGGGCTATCTCCCTCTTCATACCATTCCACCAAAAGTGTTGACGAATATCTCTGTACATCTTCGTGCTGCCTGGGTGAATGGAGTACTGCGAACTGTGAGCCTCTGCCATGACTTCCTGTCTGATATCTCCACTGGGTACACAAAGACGCGTGCCGTGTCGAAGTGTACCATCCTTATGAATACATAACTCTGGCCTTCTTCCTGCTTCACACTCTGCTCTGAGCCGCTGAATCTTGGAATCGGTTAACTGTGCTGTCCGGATCCTCTCAACTATGGTGGACTGAATCTGTAGGCTGGCCATCAAGGCCACATTGGAAGGAAGAACCACTTCAATTCCCATCTTCTGAAGATCCGCCAATAGCTCTGGTTGCACCGTCAGGAAATAAACTCCGGCTCTCCGGCTCAACGCATCTGCTACGACGTTGGCCTTCCCTGGATGATACTGCAAGTCCACATCATAGTCCACAAGTAGCTCGAGCCATCTTCTCTGCCGCATATTAAGATCCTTCTGGGTGAAAACATACTTCAGGCTCTTATGATCAGTGAATATCTCCACTCTGTCTCCGTACAAGTAGTGCCTCCACAACTTAAGTGCAAACACTACTGCTGCTAGCTCCAAGTCGTGGGTCGGGTAATTCTTCTCATGATCACAGAGTTGACGTGACGCATAAGCAATTACCTTCCCATGCTGCATCAAAACACATCCCAATCCTCTGCCTGAAGTATCGCAGTAAACTGTGAATCCTCCGGTCCCATCTGGAAGGGTGAGAATGGGAGCCGTTATCAAACCTCGCTTCAACTTCTCAAATGATTCCTGACATTCTGCTGTCCAAACGAACGGCACATCCTTGCGGGTCAACTGGGTCATCGGCGCTGAAATCCTTGCAAAATCAGAGACGAACCGCCGGTAGTAGCCGGCCAATCCAAGAAAGCTACGAACTTCTGCCACTGAGCTGGGTACTGGCCATGCCTCGATAGCTACAATCTTCTGGGGATCCACTTTCACTCCTCCTCTGGTAATGATGTGACCCAAGTAAGAAATGCGATCGAGCCAGAACTCGCATTTACTGAACTTGGCGTACAACTGGTGTTCTCTGAGAATCTAGAGGAAAACTCTGAGATGCTGCTCGTGCTCTGCTTCACTCTTGCTGTAGACCAGGATGTCATCAAGGAATACTATCACAAACTGATCCAAGCAAGGCATGAAAATACGGTTCATGAGGTCCATGAACACTGCCGGCGTATTGGTCGCTCCAAAGGGCATAACTAGAAACTCCCAATGCCCATACCTCGATCTGAACGCCGTCTTCGGGATGTCCTGCTCTCTGACTCTGATCTGGTGGTATCCTGACCGCAAGTCTATCTTCGAGAAAACTGAAGCCCCCTTGAGTTGATCAAACAAGTCATCTATCCTTGGAAGAGGGTATCTGTTCTTGATTGTCACTGAGTTCAAGGTACGGTAATCAACACATAGCCTAGACGTACCATCCTTCTTTTTCACAAGAAGCATCGGGGCTCCCCAAGGCGATCCACTAGCACGAATGAATCCCTTGGTCCTGAGTTCTTCAATCATCTTGTACAAAATCTCTAACTCTGAAGGCGCCATTCTGTAGACTCGCTCTGATACTGGTGCTGTCCCGGGAATCAAGTCAATGGTGAACTCGATCTCCCGCTCTGGTGGCATCCCTGGAAGTTCCTCTGGGAAGACATCTGGAAACTCTTCAACTATCCGGGGCAACTGCACTGCTGCTACTGCCATCCGCAATACTGGAGGAGATGGCTCTACTGTGCCTCTGGAAAATGAAAACTCTGGCTCTCCGGGAATACTAAAGACAACTCTGCCAACATGGCAGTCTATCCTAGCATAATGGTTCCTCAACCAATCCATGCCTAGGACTACATCATAGTCTGCCATAGGAAACTCTATGAGTCTAGCGGAGAACTCTCTACCGCTAACTACGATCCGACACGAGGAAAACACTCGATCTACTCCCACAAGACCATTACCAGTAAGTATATTGAGCCTCACTGATAATGACTCGGGCTCCAATCCTATCCGTGTCGTGAATCGTGCAGACATGAATGAATGCGATGTACCAGAATCAAATAATACAGATGCTGGAAAGGTGTTGACGAGAATAGTACCTGCCACTACCTTACCTGGTGCAACTTCTTCTTCCATGGTCATCATCATAGCCTGACCTCTAGCTGCGGGTCCTCTCTGCTGGAAACCCCTCTGTCGGTTCTGTACTGGAGCCTGGGTGATCTGCTGCTGGTTCTGCTGCTGAAAGGCCTGGGCCTGAGGCGCCAATGGCCTCGGGTACTGCTGTTGCTGCTGCTGCTGGACTGGAACTGGGGCTGGTCCTCTCACCGAAGAACTAGAAAGATTAGATGATGATGGACCTCCCCTATTCGGGCAGGTCCCTATCTTGTGATCTGCTCCTCCGCAAGCTAGGCACAATCCCTGTGCCCTTCGACACTCTGCCACTACATGGCCCGGCTTCCCGCAATGAGAACATCCCACCGCGGAAGACTGCTTCTGCTTCTGCTGCTGCGGGTACGTCGGGGTCGAATGCTGAACCGACGTCACTGAGGCCGCCCGCCTCGGAGTCCCAATGGTTAATCCCCTAGCTGTCGGGGCTGGAGCTGATGATTGGTGCATCTGACTGTGGGACCGCTTCTTGCCTCCGGTCCTGTCCACAATTCTCCGGGAGGTATACTCATGCCTCCTAGCTGCCTTCAACACTGTATCGAACGTTTGGTGCTCGAACTGCTCCACAGCCAATAATATCTCTAAGTGCAGCCCTTGCTGGAACCGCTGAGCCCTATCGAACTCGGTCGCCACCAAAGTGGGGGCGAACCTATTCAGCCTGGAAAACTCGGTTGCATAGCCATCGACCGTTCTGCCTCCTTGCTTCAAGTTGGTGAATCTGGTTTGCAGGTCGTACCGTGCCACCGCATCGAAGTACTTCGTCTGGAACCTCTCTCTGAACGTCGCCCAAGTGACTGGTGCCGCTAATCCCATGGCCTGAGCTGCCCACCAATCGCGAGCCAAGTCTAACAACTGTAGGCGTACCACCGCCACCTTCTCATTCTCAGGTGTCCTAGCTGCTTCTAGAACCACCTCGGTATCCTGAAGCTAAGCGTCCGCGGCAATCGCATCTTCACTGCCGTCAAAGAAGGGAGGGTTCAAGCGCTTGAAACTGTTGGCCGCCTGATTCCCTTGGGGACCTCCTCGGTTTAGTGCATCATGAACTTCCTGGTGCAAGGCGTCGCCTCGACGATCTTGGGATGCAAGCAGTTCTCTGATAAGCCCAACCAAAGGTCCCTCATCCTGTCTAGCTGGTTGAACGGGCGGAGCTGCTTGAACTGGAGGTTCCGAGCCTCCGGGAAGCATAACTCGGGAGGCTACTCCAGAGTGCTGAGCTTGATCTTCCTGGCGCTGGGGTGCTTGTCGAGCTTCCTCTGGCTGGTTGGCAGGTCCGGGAGTAATGCCGCTGAAGAAGACGATATAGAGAATAATAAGGAAAGGACCAGGACAGATCAATGATACAAGCATGTGATCAGGTCAAGAATCTCAGGGATTTGAAGATACGAGCAGAGATCAAGGACGAATATTGATTGAGACATCTATTCGGTAAACCCTCACATTTCTTGATTGACAAGACCTGCATGGGCCACCACTTAAACCATGTCACGCCCCAGAACCAGAATACTGGAGAGCGGGGGCAGACACAGCCAGCTACGTATATTGAAATAGAATACATCTCAACTATACGGTCACGGCTGTCTAGATATGAGGGTTTACTACAAGCCAGCAGTCTCTTAAGGTCAAGCCTATTGTCTCAATCTCAAGCAATTAACAGAGTTACAAGATATTAGAGCATCAAATATATATATATAAGGCGTCCCAAATATTACATATTGGATGATCATGAAGCTAGTCGTACAAAATGATAGGACTAGCAAGAGTTCAGTCATACATGATCAACCCTAGGATTTGTTAATCATGTTTACAGTCCGTAGGCAGACAGTAAGTAAATGTGCATCGAGCTAACAGGTGCTCGTCGGTTAAACGCCACAAAAGAATAAATTTACATATAAGTGGGTGAAACAAAAAGGGAAAACCCACTCGTAGCCCGGGTTCCGTCTAGTGTTCACCATTGGGCTGGAAGCTGGGTAGATCCTCGGGAGCTGCTCCGAAATCTGGCCACACAAAACCAGCTGGGTCAAACCCCAGAAAGAGCAAGTGACACAAAGGAGGCCACAAATAAGAACAAAAGCCAGCATATCAGAACATAAAGAATAAAAGAAGTACAAGTAGTAAGGTACACAGGGCGATAAACGACTAGGAACGTGGAACCATTCCGGGAGCCAGGTTACAATCCTTAAACCAAACAAGGACCGGGATTGTACCCCAAGTGACTGCGCAAATGGCCATGCGCTAAAAAGCACAGGCCAGGGGTGCGCAATCGGCCATGCGCTAAAAAGCGCAAGGCAGGGGGCTGTTCTTCCTGGCCGAGAGCAAGTCCAAAAACACTAAGAACTTCAATTCTTCATATTTTTGTCAAATCAAAACCAAATCTAGATTTACAAAGTTCTAACTTGAGTAAAATTGAATTCTCTTCCACATGGAAGCATCAGAACAAGCAAAAATCAAAGTTTAATAGATCAAAACCAAGGATTTCTGAAAATGGTTGAAACCTAGATCTAGAAGAATGAAAGCTCCAAATCACAAAATTCCAAGTTCTAATGTTGATCTACATATCCTACTCTATCAAATGGACAAATAAAATTGGGTGCTTATTTGTTGGCAAGGTGCACTTGCCTATTGGGTTGGGGAGTTGTGGAAGAAGAATGAAGAAGAAGAAGTTTGTAAGAAATAAATGAGAGAATAAAGAGGAGAGAGAAAAGTAGGTAGAGTTATAAAGTGGGGGAGTTGTGGTGTGTTGAGGGAGGAGTGTAGGTTAAGGTGTTCCGCTCATGATGAACCAAACCAAACCAACTTCCACAAAATAAAACCAAGCCATGGTCCAAAACCCAATTACGAGAAACCAAAATCCGCAAGTCGAGAAAACTAAAATACGTGCCAAAATCAAATACGAGCATAAATACGTAATACAGGAAATGGGGGTGACACGAAGTGTGCTCAGTTGAAGTTGAAGACGTGTTCTTGTCAACGTGAGAAGTGACAGAAGCGTCTCGGGCTGTTGAAGAAGACTTAGGGACATAGACAGAGCGTCCCTTCTTCTTGGCAGCAGGATGAGCGGAGGAAGCAGTGCGGCCCTCCTTCGCCTTGAGCATTTTTTCATAAGCCGATTGGTCGAATTGTACAACCATCGTCTTCTTCGTCAAGCCGATCGACGAAATATCGCATTGAGTTGTTGCTATCTCGTTGGAGGAGACAGCTTTCCCCAGCAGAGTCGCCAATTTGTTTTCCATAAATAAATTCACTTTATTTATTTTGAATCTGAGAAAATTATAACTGTAGGAATCTAATCTAGAAGACGATTACTTTATCCCTTGGACGATGCGATGAAGAAAACTTGAACTTCGAAGAACTTGGACAGCAACTGGGCAATCTCTCTGTTCTCTCTGAAATTGACTGTATTTGATGAAGATGAAGAAACTCTCTTTTATAGAGTTCAGGATAACTGTCCTTAAGCATACGCTCAGGTAGTTACTTGACGTGTGCATAACTGCAGGGATGCGTGGCAAATTCTGATGAAGACACATTAGCGTGCGGTTGAAAGTAGTAGAGCATATTCAGGAGAGATTGATGGCATGAATGCCACGTTGCATAACTTCTGAAGAAGTAGATAACAGAGTGCAGGACACGTGAGAACGTGTGTTAACTGCTCGTTGAAAATCATTCTGGACACAACTGCTGTGATACGCTGTCTTAGAAGAAGAGTCATACGCTAGCTTTTGAAGGCACATGTCTTGCATACGCTGACTTGGACAGCGTAGAACCATATAAAGCTAATACGCTCAGATTATTGACAGGGAGTCGTATGGAAACTATACGCTCACTTGACAAGGAGTCGTATGGAATCCATACACTCACTTGGTTGGGAAGGAGTCGTATGAGATCCATACGCTCACTTGGTTGGGAAGGAGTCGTATGAGATCCATACGCTCACTTTGTTGGGAAGGAGTCGTATGAGATCCATACGCTCACTTTGTTGGGAAGGAGTTGTATGTTTGAATAAGTAAACACGTGGCATGTTTGAATAAGTAGACACGTGGCCATCATCAATCTTCTTTGATACGCCATATCTTCCAATAACTGATAAAATCTTCTCGAGCGTCGTGACTGCGGATATGATGGCTGACAGACTGTCAAAACTGACAGTAATGATGGCTTTTACATTTATGAGAGATGGTGAGCTGTCTTCGTAAAAGACAAAACCGACTCTTCGAAAACCTATACGACGGCTAGTCTTCATTGGACAGCTGTCTTTGCACGAAAGACGAAGTGTCAGATTCATCCTTTACTAAATATATGCTGTGCTGTCATCTTAGAAAATAATAAAATATTCACTGAGCGTACGGCCTTTGGATGAGCGTATGGCCTTGACTGAGCATATAGCCTTGAGCGTATGGCTTGGACTGAGCGTATGGCTTTGAGCGTATGACTTGGACTGAGTTTCATGTCAGCGTGTCATAATTTTCACACCCTACATTTACAAATCTAAAAACGATTGAGAATCGAGGGAGAAAACATACCGTAAAAAAGGGGTCGCGACTGGTGTACTGCTCGGCGGCTGTCCTTCTTCCAGCGCGCGCGGTGGCTTTTCCGCCGGCCGGCGGCCGCTGCGGTGACGCGCGCGCATGAGGTGGTGCGCCAGGTGTTAGGGAGTCGGCGATCCTGGGGGTTAGGGTTTCGAGGAGTTTGATGGTTCTCCTTCGCCTTCCGATCTCTACGTGTGTGTATATATATTTCGTACTCGAAACAGAGGGTCGGCCTTTGCTTATAAGGGGTTGAGTTCAATCCTATCAGGTTTGGCTTATTGGGTTTGGCTTATTGGGTTCTTCCATAAATCTGTGAGTATATATTTAATCCATATATATACATATGTGTATATATATCTATCTAACTTCAAATACTCATATGTATACCTACACGTATACGTATATACGAATACATATATATACACATATACACGAATACAAATATTTATATATATACACACTTGTTTTTATATATATATTTATATACCAACATATATACATCTGTATATCATATATATATACCTACCTATATATATCATATATATCCCTACCTATATATATATATATACATACACATATAACAAATTAATATCTATATACGCACACACAAGATATATCGACACTAACATCTTGGTCACACTTCCTGCCTACACGGCTTGGATTTGGTTCGGAACAGTTCGGGCTAAGTTGGTACAACCGGGTTCCTGCAAAGTCAATAAATCTAATAATAATTAATTAAACTTATTTATGATGGTCATGCTATAACTTGGCCTGGTTTTCCTAGTTAGGACACACCGATGGCTTGGCACTCCCCTACCATGGCTAAACACTAGTCAAAGCACGCTACTGCACTACCCGTGCCATGATTTCTGGTTGTCTTGTACTCCAATTCCTAACCATGGCTAAAAACTATCTACCGTAATAATTAACTAAATAACCATTTATAAAATCCTAAAAATCCTCATTTAAATCAAATAAATAATAAAAAAAATTTAAAATTTCTCGGGAAGGAGAGTTACACAATGAAAGATACTCCCAATCTATAGTGTTTCAATTGACGTACAAACCAGGATACTCTCAGTCGAGATTAGCCAATTCTAGTATCGATCTCCTTTCCTAGAGGATACAAGATCAAGTAGACTCCTATAAATCGTAGTACAATGTAAGATACTCCCAATTTATAGTGTCGCAAGTCAAGTCAATCAATCAATAAATATATGCTACAGGTCGTAGTATAATGTAAGATACTCCCAATCTATAGTATGTCTCAAGTCAAGTCTATCAAGCAAGATCATGATAAAAGAATCGGCTATAGGTCGTAGTACAATGTAAGATACTCCCAATCTATAGTATACCTCAACTGTAGTATAATACAAGATACTCCCAGTCAATAATAGTTAAGACAAGAACAAGATATAGAAACTGACAACTCAATCGCGAGATAAGGTAACACGATAAGACCAATAATCAAGCAATGTCGAATATCCTATACGTGCACGCAAATCTAGAACAAGTAAAACAATCAAGGGCAAATCAATTAAAATATGGAATCATGTGACAATATAAAAAGGAATATAATAGAGAAAGAGAAAACAATGTAAATACTGTATATATTCGGCAAGGTATACTTGCATGAGGGTTGCACAGAGAACCAACAATATATCGCCAATCAACAAGTCAGAAAGTTCAAGTCTCACAACAGTCTCCAGAAGCTAAAATAGACATTCTTAACATTCTCAGAATAGTCAAATTAGCTAGGATTACCTGTCCTTAAGTCCAATTCTGGACACAGGGGTAAAACGGTAATTTTGGGTCAAAACGGTGTCCGCCGTTGGACCCGCTTTGTACCGAAAAGAATGCTAGAGTCAATTGTCTCTACAGTCAACAAACTACATGTCTACGAATTTGTTTTGATGGTACGAACCCAACAGTTTGTCCAGTTTTGGATTCCGGTGGGCCGTGCACAAAATCGTCCATTGAGTCAGATCGTGGGGCCCGCGAAATAGCGATCCGATCAACTATCTCAGAATTGGACCAAACTTGGCATACAGGACCAAAAAAATGATATGGTCCTGTTGGCATAAGTTTTGTCTCGATCTGACGAACGTGCACAAAGTAATTAGAAAATTTATATAGAGGCCGATATGGTAAATTTCGACGGATACGCATCAAATTCGTCGTGCAGACGCAACCAATTTGAATTTCGTCAAAGCCCACACGTCCACGAAGTTGATATGCACCTTTCGATGCTTTCGGTTTGTGACCATGTCGCCCAGATTGGCGGAACGCACGTCGTATCGAAGGTTTTTCCAATTTTAAAAATAGGTTTTTTTATGAACTTTACAATCACAAATCTTTTCTTATAACAAACAATAAATTAAACTGCCAGAAGGGTTTTAAAGCTCTATATGTGGTCTGTAGTTGTGTTCAAGCATAATTTCTATACTGGTAATAGATCGATCGAAATCGATCTTCAAACGTGGGTATATGGACTGCTAATACCCTATTTCTGGACAGGTTTTTGATCGAATTCATGTCGATTTCTTGGATTGGTCGCACGATTATAACAGAATATAATCATTGGGGTTTGAAGGTGGTTGTGTTGGAGTCATACCTGAGCAATCGGACGACAAACGGTCGACCGATCGTGGAGAAATCTTCGCGTGAAGTCAGCCCTCCCAACCACCAATACTGTTATTGCTGTCGGCACGATTACTATTCGATGCCGCATGCGACCGGTCCGATGCCCTGCGCGGCGGCGTGGTGTCAGGTTAGGTCGCAGGGACATGGTGGTGGGTCGCCTAGGGTTTTAGGTTTTCGATCGCTCTCGATCTATATATATGCATACTGTGTTAACGGAGTAACAATGAGTCAGGGTCGGCCTTTGGGCTGTTGGGTTGGGGTTCCCTGCTCGGGCTGGGAGTGCACTGTTTCCCTCCCCTGTGGGGAACAATAGCAGCTGCCCATTTTTTTTTTATATCTATTTTAAACTTTTCTTTTCTTATCTATTTATAAATATATATATATATATATATATATATATATATATATATATATATATATATATATATATATATATATATATATATATATATATATATACATATATATGTATATCTATATATACACCTATAAATCTCAAAAAGTTCGAAATCAAATCTCAATGTTATCAATCTATCTATATGTAATATATTTAAATATATGTATTTATACGTAAATTCAATTGACAATAAACAGGACAACCAATAATAATAATATCTAATAGTAATAAATATATTTATTTAATCACCACAAAATCATAAAATAATTAAATGGTGGTTTGTTGAATCCATACTACTCACCTTTATCCGGGTCCAGAAAATTGTACAAATATTGTAAAACAATATTTAATAAAATACCAATTTTTGTATAAATATTCAAACAATTAAAAATGTACATAAAAACCTAAAATAATTTAGGAAATATTTGTACACACATAAAATATGCCTACATGGTCGTCTTTGGTCTCACTACAAGATTACATGGGCTCGATTTCGGTTCGGGTCTAGTCCGAGCTAAATCGACATAAATCGGGTCTCCTACAAGTCAATAATATAATTAATAAATAATTTAAAATGTCTTTAGAGGTTAAGTCGTAACTTGGCCTGGGTTTTCTAGTTAGGACACACTTCTGGCTGGGTCTTTCTTGGCACGGCTAATACACTAGTCAAGACACGCCACTGCACTATCCGTGCCATGATTCCTAGTCGTCTGGTACTTCAAAACTCAACCATGGCTAAAGTCATCTACCGTAATAATTAACTAAATAATTATTTATAAAAATCTAAAAATCACCATTTAAATCAAATAAATAAATAAAAAAATATTTCAAAATTTCCAGGAAGGAGAGCTACAAATTTTTGGGAAGGGGAGCTACAAATCTACATTGTATGAGATATACCAATACCTCATCAACAATGGGTGGTCACTAGGCCAAGTCAATGCAAAAAAATATAAATAAAGCGAGAAAACGACCGATAGAGTCGCTTGCACCCAAGTGTGACTTGGATGCATAATTTTATAATAACAAATAAGAAATGCTAAAAATAGCAACTGAAAATAAGAATATGTAAATCACAGAGTAAGGTGGCAAGGATTCTTGCCTGGGGTGCGAAGGTGGCAAGTCCAAGAATCACAATGTCAGCAAAAAAATGTCACAATCTCAAAACAACTCCGGATGCTAAAACAAACATCAGGAACGTACTCGGAGTAAGTGATATATCTAGAAAACGTCTATCCAAAAGTCTAATTCTGGAACAGGAGCAAAATCGTAATTTCGGGTCAAAATGATGTCCGCCATTGGACCCGTTTTTCACCAAAATGCGTGCCAATGTCTACGGTCTCTAAAGTCGTCAAACTATATGTCTACAGATTCGGTTGGAGGAGACAAACCCAATGGTATGTCCAATTTTTGATTCCGATGAGCCGTGCACAAAATCGCTCATTGGGACGGGTTGCGGAATCGCCAAATTGGTGTTCCGATCAACCTTCTCAGAATTGGACCAAACTTGACATACAGGACCAAAATTTTGATTCAGTCCTGCTGGCACAAGTTTTGCCTCGATACGATGAACATACACAAAGTAATGGTCAAGTTTGCAAAACATCGATACGGGGGTATCTCGGCGGATAGATATTGATTTCGTCGCGCACGCACGACGAAATCGAGTTTCGTCAGTTTTCACACGTCGGCAACATCCATACGTGCCTTTCGATGCATATAGTGCGCGACCGCGTCGCCCGTTTTGTCGGGGCGCACGCCGTATTGGATGTTTTTTCTTATAAAAATCACAGTTTTTAAATGCAATTTTTCTTTCAAATTTAACCACACATAACTTGCTGTGTAATAATTGAAATGCAGATTGAACAGGTGCTTTTTAATCTCGGTTATGTTGTTTATGGCTGACTTCAACTTGTTTATCCAAAACCCAAACGTATAGATCGAAACTCGGCTTCCAAGTTGAGTTTTTAACTATTTTTATACACTGTTTTTACGGCAGAATTTACTTAACTTCGCGTCGATTTTCTGTCCAACTTAGTGGGTAAAAATTGAATCCCTTTGAAGGGGTTCACTGAGGGTTATATAGGCTACCTATAGCAATTCGCAAAAGTAAAAACGATCAAGTATATTGGAAGAAATATTCGAAAGAAGGGGGTTACCGGGCGGTCGGGTTCTGAGCAGGGTTTGCTCTGCTCGGGTTCGACTCAGCGGCTGGGCGGTGCTCCGGTGCCGCTGCGGCGGTGCTCGGGGGCTGAGGAGGGTCGCCGGGGTGAGGGGGTGGCCTGGGTGATTGTAGGGTCGGGTACGGCTTTAGGTTTTTAGAGAAAATTCGAAGAACTCATGTGCCGATCCTATATTTATGATGTTTGTTTGTTTTTCCTTTTAGAAGTCGGCATTATATAGGCAATCCGAAGGTTAGACTAGCGGGAATAGGACTAGGATTGGGTCATCTAGATTTTTAAAAGATTTGCAAAGGATTTGATTTTGATTTGAATTCTCATTCAAATCAGAGAAGGGGCTGGGCCTTAGATGTACACTGTAGCTGCGGCTACAGTACTCTTTTTTTTATAACTCTTATATATATATATATATATATATATGTATATATATATATATATATATATATTTTTTTTATATATATATATATATATATATATATATATATATATATATATATATATATATATATATATATATATATATATTCAAGCATATAAAGCAATTAAAGTAGCTTTAGAAAATTCTTAAAAATATAAATAAAAATATCTAAAATTCTAAATTATAATGTAGACTACATTTAATAGCATACTGTATAAGCACATATACCTTTACAATATATATATATATATATATATATATATATATATATATATATATATATATATATATATATACATATATAATATATATATATATATATATATATATATATATATATATATATATATATATATATATATATATATATATATATATATATATATGGGGAGGGATATTGCACCAAACTTATTGCATCAATTATTGCACCAAACAATCTCAACCACACATTTATTTCAATCATGTGGTTATAAAGCATGCTGACGTGGCAACAACTTTATGGAATATTTTATAACCACATGATAGAAATAAATGTGTGGTTGAGATTGTTTGGTACAACAATTGATGCAATAAGTTTGGTGCAATATCCCTTCCCGATATATATATATATATATATATATATATATATATATATATATATATATATATATATATATATATATATATATATATTGTTTTTGTTTATATATATATATATATATATATATATTATATATATATATATATATATATATATATATATATATATATATATTTTAATATATATACATTAACTAAAAACTAATGAATTAATACGAAAATATATATAGCAAAAATAAATAAAAATATTAAAATAATTAGGAATAAAATATGGGGGTTTTACAGACATATTAGAGCAAGTTGGTGAAGAGGCCTATCATTCTTTATTAACCCTATCACTAAAGGGTGTGCATAACGTATTTCATGTGTCGCAGTTGAGAAGGTACGTGGCAAACCTTAGTCACATGCTTGATTATTCTGAAATTACGGTTGAGCTGAGCTTGTTTTATGTAAAGCAGTCGGTTGGGATTCTTGACCGTAGCGAGAAGGTGTTGAGAGGTCTGACAATTAGACTAATCCGAGTTGCTTGGAAGCATCATTCAACAGACGAATTTACTTGGGAGTACGAGAATTCCATGAGGGAGCATTTTACTCATTTGTTTAAGGATCAAGGTATGGAATTACATATCATACTTTTGCATTGCCTTTCCATTTTTTTTATGTACCATTATTCTTAGTTTCAAGGATGAAATTTTTCTAAGTAGGGAAGAATGTAAACCCCCTCAAAATAAATAAATAAAATAATTTAGTAAATATATTTTTAAATATTTTTAAATAATATTTTTGTTATACATAAATAGCCTTAGTCATGGTTGAGATTTGTTATGCATATCGACTAGGAAACATGACATGGCTAGTGTACCTTGACTAGCATATTAGTCATGGTAGGTATGACATAGCCATATCTATGTCTCATATATGAAAACATGAGGATCTCATCAACTCGTGGTACTATCAGATTTGGTGGTAGAGGGAAGCTAAGCTCGAGATTCATTGGTCCTTTTGACATATTAGAGCGAGTTGGTGAAGTGGCCTATCATTTCACCTTACCCCCATCACCAGAGGGTGTGGATGATGTATTTTATGTGTCTCAGTTGGGAAGGTATATGGAAGACCCTAGCCACGTGCTTGACCATTCTGAGATTACGGTTGGGTCGAACTTGTCTTATGTGGAGCAGCCGGTTGGGATTCTTGACTGTAGCGAGAAGGTGTTGAGAGGTCAAACGATTAGACTAATCCGAGTTGCTTGAAAGCATCATTCACTGGACGAGTTTACTTGGGAGCGTGAGAATTCCATGAAGGTGTGTTTTCCTCATTTGTTTGAGGATCGAGGTATAGAATTACATATCATATTTTTGCATTGCCTTTCTATTTTTTTAATGTGCCATTACTCTTAATTTCAAGGACAAAATTCTTCTAAGTTGGGAAAAATATAAATCCCCTAAAAAATAACTAAATAATACATATTTTAATTAATTTAAGTCATATTTTTATTATATATAAATAGTCTTAGTCATGGTTGAGATTTGTTATGCATATCGACTGGGAAACATGGCATGGTTAGTGTAGTCGTATACCATGACTAGCATAATTAGACATGGTAGGTATGACATAGCCTCATATATAGAAACAAGTCAAGTTACAACTTAATCCATAAAAGGGGCTTAAATAAATATTTTCTATATATTTTTGACTTCCTAATTAATTCAATTGCATCAAAATCTATCCAAACTAACCCGAATCAAATCCAACACCAAATAGGCATGCAATGCATCTAAATACACCCATGTATATATATGGTTGATATGTATTTATTGAGATTTGATTTTTGTGTGTGGGTGTAGTTAGGTTTTTCGTTGGGTTAGTTAAGGTTTCTATATAAATATATTTTCCTATAAATATAACCCTAACTAACCCAACGAAAAATCTAACTACCCAAGCCCTAACGTAACCAAACCCGACCACCACAAGTAGTCCCATGCTTGGCAAAACACCCCTAGGTAGCAGCCCCACTTGGCTGATCACCTATAGACATGTACAACTCACTCATATTCATATTTTTTTTCCACTCATATTCATATATATACTCATATATATATATATATATATATATATATATATATATATATATATATATATATATATATATATATATATATATATATATATATATATATATATATATATATATATATATATATATTCTTTTTCCTAAAAGCCTATACACACACACACACACACACACACACACACACACACACACACACACACACAACATCATCAAAATCCTAACCCTAACCCTAACCCTAACCCTAACCCTAAAACTACCATATCTCCTCCACCTAGCAACTGACTACTCAAAACAACCTTTCCTTTTCAGTCGAACATAGCAGTCTCCTATCTTCCATCTCATCCACACCACTTTTCAACCATACATCTCCATCATCAAAAGACCCACATTTTTACCATCTCCAATCCCAAACACCATTAAACCACAAAGGACCACCATTTTCTCCATTAATACCCATTAAACCACCATTGTCATCAACCTCAACCTACCGAGCAAGGAGGAGCAATTCAAGAACAAGCAAGGAGGAGTGCTTCTTTGGCAAGGAGAAGCATCACAAACAATTTCTCTAAACCTTTGGTAAGCTTCAAACCCTCTTCTTCCTCCTCCACCATGGCTTGTTCTTTCCAAGAATTTTGTGAACTCATCCTCTTAGAAACCTTGTTTGCCATGTTGACCACGTGTGTTGATAGAAACCCATCATGTGTTTGCATGTTAGATTGGTGAAGGATTAGAATTATGGTAACTCATGTTTGTTAGTTATTCGTAGAATTGTTTGAGAGCAATAATAGTGAATTAAAGTCTAAGAATATATATATATATATATATATATATATATATATATATATATATATATATATACCACCCTATGTTTTATGGATTTGATGTGAATTTAGTGGTTGAGATTAAAAGGTGTAGACCCCACCACCTTTTTAAGTCATTTAATCTCAACCATACAATTCCAATCCAGCATGTATAACATAAGTTGGTTCCATAATACAAAACTAGTCGGTTGGTTCTAGAGTACTTTTATTGATAGAACTGTAACTCTTTACAAAAATTACATAGTATTATCTCCTCTACCAATCTATTACTCGCCCATGATCCAAATATATGCTTCTATGTTGTTGATGATGCCGCTAATTGACATCGTACGTCCTTCGAATATCCGCCCATTTCTCTCTCTCCATATGTGCCATACTGCCGCAGTTAGGCGCCTTCTTGCTCTGCCGAACACTCTGTTTCCTTCATTCTTTGAATTCTTAATATCTTCGACAATACCCATTAGCTCCGCTGCATTTGGTCCTGACATGCCTATGCGCTGCTTGCAATGACTCCAGACCTGACCAGAGACGAAGCACTCAAAAAATAAATAGATCCTTATTTCAAACCCACCATCGCATAGCGTTCAACATTGATTTGGGACAGGAATGCTCATACGAACCAATCTCATTTTTGTAAGGAGGCGGTCTTGAATTGCTTTATACAAGCATAATTTCATCATCATGGAAACTCTTTGTACCCAGACGAACTCTGTCCAGTCGACTCATGGTCCCCGAGTCCGTACCATTTCATACACCTCCTTTGACATGAATTCGCCTCCCGACGTTCCTTTCCATACCCATCTATCCATCACATGTTCATTGTCATTGGCTATGGCCGATATTTTCTGTACCAACCATTGATTCACTAATCGGTTAGCCATTTTCCATCTTCCATCCTGTATCAATACTGATAACATCTCCTCCACGTCGCAGAGATCAAACACCGGCCATCCCATCCGATCGATCAGGTTCAGTTGGTTAAACCACGGATCAACCAATAGATTAGTCGTTAAACCGTTATGTATAACCCTCTAAATTTTACCCTTCAATGATGTACGAAGATGGTGTATATTCTTGAAGGTAACTGAGTAATTATTGTCAATATCATGCACCCAAATTTTTTATCCTTCAAGTATCTGCTTCTAGTCCAGCGCGCACATACTGATTTGCCTTCAAGGAACCGCCATGCCAGTTTATGGAGCGCAACTTCCCGGAGAGTTTTCAGTGACTGAAGACCAATACCTCCTTCCTCTTTAGGCCGAGTCAATTCCCCCATCCTATCTTGTGTATCCCACATTTCCAGATGAAGTTTGCACACAGTTTATCAATTTTCTATATAGTTCTGTCAGATACATAAATAACATGCATCCAATAATTTGCTACTGCGTATATTACTGGGCAGATAAGCTCTACTCTCCCATCGAATGACAACACCTGCGCGTGCCATCTTTCCAGCTTTTCTTGGACGTACTATATCAGCCCTTGGCAGTTAGCATCTCAAATGTAATTAATTGATAGAGGCAGTCCAAGATACCTAACTGGTAACTGACCCATCTCTATACGAAGAATTTGCGACCATCTTTCTTTTTCAGGACAATCCCTGTAAAATCCATAAAATTTTACATAATTTTTTTAAATAAATTGGTATTTACTTGTACTTCGTAATTATACGTCGCTTACAATTTTACATTTATCGTCGCGCGCGAGTTTGTGGTTCGTATTTCTCGTCGATTGCGAATATGTGCGTGATACATATTTTCAGTAAAATATTTTATTATAGACATCATTTTTATGAAAAATATAGTTTCCAAAATTAAATATATCTGTTGTCTTTGTTGCCAAAACCTTATTTTTATATAATATAAAAGGGTATTTTTATTCGTCTTTTAAAAATACGTAGTGGTTTAGAAATTTTGTTTTATATAAAGTGTATTCTAGGTATTTTGCGAAGTTTGAAATTTGTTTATTAATATATTTTGTTATTTATAAAATCTATTTTATGATAAAATATTTAAGTAAATATTATGATTTTTGAAATTTATTTTTACCATATTTTAGTAATTATGAAAAAGATATTTTGAATCTCGTTTGATTTAATATTGGATAAATTTTTGATAAATGATATACTTAGTTTTAAATTTAGATTTGGTTGAAATTAGTTTAAAAACTGTTTAAACTAAAAGTGATATTTATCAAATAAAAATTTAAATTACTAGTAATCCCTATCCAACTGGGAATTTCAACCTCCTATAAAAGGAGAGGTACTCCTCCAGAAATTTTCCATCCACCAAACTCAAATTGTGCATCGTGTCCGTGCTACTTTTTTTCCACCCACTATATGTTTATTGGTACATATACAGTTTCCTATCTGTGCCGGACATGCCCGGACACACCATCCCGACCACCACCAAGCCACCCCGTCCTCTCCGTTCTTCCCTCCATGCACCACGACACCACCACCAGTTCAATACCCCCGTCGCCTCCCGACTGTCGGCAATACCACTCCGGAAATCGCTGTGGTCGACCACCACAGCACACACCTCCCCACATCTCTTCCGCCGAAAACCATCACAACCACCGCACCATCAGTATCACCATTGCCACCAAATTCTTCGACCACCATCATCGTCATCATCGATATCCCGACCGAAGCCCCAAAATCATAAACACCCGAAAAAAATAAAAATCCTTACCTCCGCCGAGCCGGAGCCGAACCACCCGACCGACCCGCCTCTCCTCGCGCTGTCCGCCTCCACCATCCTCGCCATGTCGAGCGCGCATTGGCCGCTCCCACCGCCGGGACCTGGTCGTTGCCTCCACGCGTAGCCGACCGCGGACTAGGCCGTGCGCCGCTCCGGTCTTGAGCACCACCGGCCAGCGCCGCGCCTGAGCGCTCAACGAGAAACCCCCGTCCGCTACCTTCGAGAGCCCCGGCCGCCTCCTGCGCTCCAGCTCCCCACCGCCTCTCCTTCCTCGAGCACCGATCTCCGCCCAAACTCGACCACCGGTGCCTCCCCGTGCGGCCGCCGCTGCCCCAGGGCCTCGTCCTCCGCGCCAGGAGCGCCGCCTCGGGCGCCTTCCTCTTCCGCGATCCCCGCAGCTGACCACCGCCCCGCTTCCCGCCGGAGCCCGACCCCTGAGCTCCGCCGACCCCACTCCCTCGGTAAGCCCTTCTCCCGATCTAATCCCTCTCTCTCTCTCTCTGTTAATTGGGGGGGGGCTGAAGAGTTATAATTAGGGAAGTTATATTTTTATTTTTATTTTTATTATTATTATTATTATTATTATTTTTATTATTATTATTATTAACATTATTATTTCTGATATTATTATTATTATTATTATTATTATTATTATTATTATTATCAATTTTATTTAATAAAGAAATCTTTACTATACTTACGATATGGGATTAGTATTTATTGATAATAATATAAATAGCATTTTGTCATTAATATATGTAATACTGTGAGAATTGCCAAAAATATATAATAATATTAATTTTTAGCTAATTTCAAGAATATTTTCCACCTCAAAACTTTATTTTGACAAACGAATAATTTCAGTCCAAAACAATTTTTCTGTTACTAAAATAAATTATTTTCCCAAAAATTATTTTAACTAATGAAACGGTAGTTTCCCAAATTAAAAACTCATTTTTCAAGTATGTATTTATCTAAAATATTTTGGACCAATAAAATATATTTTTCAAGTATTATAAATACAAATAGTATAAGTAGCTTCTACTCTAAATCCCCTTGATTATCACCATCGTCAATGACTAATCATCCATTCATATTTTCTCGCGAATTCGGACCATGTTGCATCGACCATGGCTATTGGACAAACAGGACTTATTGGATCATTGCACCACACCAGGCAAGACACCTTGCCTTTACTGTTTAATTTCTTGCTCAATATCATGCATGCTTTTTCTTTATGTTGTTCTTTCAGAATTATATATATATATGCAAATTATTATACTTTATGCAATTGGCTTAGAGTTAAGGGACCACCATATGTTTAGTGCATCTCATAAACTGTCACGATGTGCTACGGATTGTGTGTGAGTTGTGAGTCGCATATAGATGCGGACTTGCGTGCTGACTGATCATTGGTGCGCACAGGCCGTGCGTTAGGATATAACTGCTAATAGATTGTGTAGAAGACTTGGCAGTTATTAAGGATTAAACAGTGTCGTGGAGACGACGCATGTATAGTAACATCGGAGGGAGGGGACAGTTATTAGCGTAGGGGCTACATTTTATTTTTACACACATTTTGGGCCGAGGGTGACTCTCATGAGCGCTACCTTCTGTCCAGGCCGATAGTGACTCGGATGAGCGCTACTTACTGCCACTCTTTATTTACTCTGCTGAGCCTACAGCCCCTGCGTAGAATGTTGCCCTCAAAGTGCATATCACCTAGAATGGTTAGGAACCTTTACTCGTGCATCCTTTTCTGTTGAGCTTTATTTATTCAGTTTATCGGCATGATATTATGTGTCTTGTTACGTCCCTCTGAGGACCTGGTGATCTCTCCAGGTACGTATTTTCATGATTTCTTATAGGTGATGTAGCTAAGGCCATTCCTTCCTTCGTGGTGATTGCTCTTGGACTCGCCATCGCTCTCGCTTGCTAAATTCTTTTCTTGTATATTTTTTTGTATTTAATTTGGTTGGCAGTGGACTTTGTCTCCACCCAACTATTGTGTACTTGACAAACTCAAAGCTGCTTTATATCATTATTTATCTTTGTGGATAAGATTTAGTGTCTTGGCTTTCTATATTTACAGCTTATGTATATATACGAGTCGTATATTTACTCGTATGTATACAGCTGGCATGATACGTTCTAGTCCTACGTATTTTGGGACTGGGGCGTTACAATCCCTGTTAAGGTAGACTTGGATCTTCTCCATATTGAGTTGTGTTTGCCATTAAAATCTTTTGATTGTAAATTTCAATTACAAACAGAACCGTATTAAAATATAGGACTTAGACGTAGTCCTAGGAGTACACTTTTGTTTATCTGGGTCCCTTGTACCGATGGAGCGAGTGGTAATGTGTTGACTCCGTTGACGGTCTGACGACGGTTCTCGGTTCTCTGAAGGTCTGAGTTGCTCTGGGTGCCGGAGCTTGCGGAGAGGAAGAAGACGTTGAGTGTCTGTATCTGCCTCTCTCTATATGTATGCCGAAGCTTGCTCTGGCTGCTCATACGTGCATATGTAGGATGCGCCCGTACGCGGGGACGCCACGTGGTGGTTGCTGATGGAGGCGCATGGGCGATGCGCTCTGATTGAGGAGTTGAACCCTTCCTGTTGCCTTTGTGGGCTGCGGCCGAGCTGACACGTAGCAATGGAGAGGATCTTTCAGTTGCTGAGATCTTGGGTGATTAGCACCCCTTCATAGGCTGAATCAAGTCAAATGACGTGTGTCGTAGGTCCATGGCCCGAAGATCTCGAATTTGGTGGGGAGTGATCTGATAGGATGTGCCTAGGATTGGGCGCCTGAGGAGACTTTGTCTTGTAACCTTTAGGAGTCACGAACCAGTCGGGGCACACGGCTTTTGAGGCGCATGCGGGTCTTCAGTAGTGACTTTACTTCTGTCTTTAGGAATTAGAAAAAAGTCTGAGGCGCACGACTTTTGAGGCGCATGCAGAGATTTAGGCGCATGGCTGCGGAGGCGCATGCGAGATGGTTGGGCGACCACGTGGCTTGTAACCGCTGGAGGAAAGCAATGATGATGCTGACGTCGGCGACGCTTCATCTTCTGAAAAAGCTGTCAATCGTTCAGTCCTCGGGGGACGTGCTGCCAACGCTGTCAGACTTCAGTATTTAATGTTCTTTGACAGGTAATAGGCTGTTGAGTGGGCGTGTCGATCCGCGTTCTACTAGGCGCATGGGGACGCATGGGGGCACATCCTTATGAGGCGCTTGGTATTGATGGACGCATCAGTATGATGTACGGTCTGGCCGGCACATCCGTTTGCATGGTACGTCTTTATGGGCCCGACTGTTACGTTCTTCGAGTACTTTAAATAGCCGTTTTCGACTTGGCTGAATTCGAAGCGTCAGGTTCATCACCATTAAATGCAAATTCATTGCACGGGATTCGGAGAGCCAGCCACTTGGCGCATGGGTTTGATTTGCCCGGCCTATAAATAGTGGCATGGAGAGGGTTTGCTTCTCGTTCTCTCATGTCCTTCCGAAATGAACTTGTTTGCCCGAACACATTCTGTTGACGAGATTCTCCCGAGGGTGAAGATGCGATGCATTGTCTTCATTGATGCACTTGAAGGTGACTGTTACATCCAAAAGTCAGAGTCGAGGGCTTCCAAGGCAGGCGGAAGGTGCCTGTTGCATCCAAAGATCGGGATGCTCGAGCCTCGTCTCCGTTATACCGGAAGAGTCGCAGATCGGAATTGCGGTGCCCCGATCATCTTCCTTGGGCTTTGGGAGAGCTCCTCCTCCTGCTAGAGTGGGTGTTGTCCATTCTAGTTGGGTTGAAAGCTGCTCCTTTAGCCGTAGGTTGATTTGCGGTGCTCTTCTCTTCCTTGGTTTGGAGAGCTCTTCCTCCAGCTAGAGGGTTGATTGCCACTCTCGTTCTGCTCAATAAATGCTTTATTAGTCGAAGCATTTGATGGCGCATTTGCTGATACTTCATGATGTGCCTGACTGGGACGCTGAAGGGCGGCACATAACTGAGCTGCTGAAGGGATGCACATAACTGAGCCGCTGAAGGGATGCACATAACTGAGGATGCACATAACTGAGCTGCTGAAGGGATGCGCCTGGCTGAGAGCGCATGGCGAGATGCGCCTGTTTGAGAGCGCATGGTGGTTGCTGCACCTAGCTGTAGACTTAGGGTCTTTTCTTTGTAGAAATTCTCCTTTGTACAGCTCTTTTTTAGACATGTAATAGACTTTTATATGAAATAAAAATTCTCTTTTAATGTCTATACTTTTGCTTTGCTGTGCCAAGTACTTCCTCTGAGCTCCCTGGCGCATATAATGTTTGGCGCATAGGATTTCTGGTCCTGAAATTCCATGCTTCTACAAGACCTCCTTCAAAGTTTTCAAAACTTTTTGCCAAGTTTTGGAATACTTTGAATAAGAAGCATAGTGGCATTTTCAACGGGGAACATGACTGTTCGGACGCATGATTGCTCCGCACATCAGTGATAGGGTGCATGCTACTCTCAGTAAATGCAAATGATAGCGCTCCGATAACCAAGAAGATTAATGATGATCTTTTTGGATTTATTTACAGTTATCACCTCACAGAACCCGAGGCGGCGACTGAGGTCACACTTCATCGGTTCACGCGTGCGACCGAGCCTATAAATAGGCGTGAGATGGAGAGAGAGAGAGAGAGTTCTTCCTCTCTTTGCTTTCTTCTTTTTTTAGAGTTCTTCTTTTGAAAAACCCTAACTTTCTTCTTGTAAGAAATGGCTCCCAAGACTCCTCGCGGCGGTGTTGGCAAGGGACAGAAGCCTGCAGAGTTCGTCGAGGAGGACGCTCCTGTCACTATTGTGACTCCGACCGACGTTCGGCCTGCGGTGACGGGTGGGTGCCATCTTTTCAATTTTTCTAGACGAGTTTGGAGCACATGGCCGAGTTGCATCATGTTGTTAAACCCAACTCTTTATCGTCGACGCGCATGGACTTCTGTCCTGATGATGCGTCGAGGCTATTCCGCCGACGTGCATGGGTTTAGGCCCTGATTATGTGCCGAGGTTTTACTGCTAACGTGCATGGGTTTACACCCTGATGATGCGCCGAAGCTTCACTGCTAATGCGCATGGGTTTACACCCTGATGATGCGCCGATGCTTCACTACTGACGCGCATGGGTTTAGACCCTGGTGTTGTGCCGAAGCTTCACTGCTGACGCGCATGGGTTTAGACCCTGATGATGCGCCAAAGCTTCACTGCTGACGCGCATGGGTTTAGACCCTGATGATGTGCCAGGCTGCTTGACACACTTTATCTTCTTAAATTTTCTTGCCTGACTTTTGTTTTTGCTGTGTCAGTGTCGATGACTATCCCTTTGCTGAATGAAGTCCTTTTGTATGCTTCTCTTTGTCAAATGGGAGTTGATTTCGATGAGGAGGTTATTAACCCCGCGAAGGCTGCTATCCTACTGAATCAGCCTTCCGAGAGAATGCTGTAAATCCACAATCAATCGCCTGTTTTCCTCCAGAGTATGATGGAGAGCGGCAAACTGGAATCTGCTAAGTTCGAGGATGTGACCTTCTTGAAACATGTCTTTCTGTTCGGTGACCTACTGATCTCTACCGAGGCGAAGATACTGAAGATCAAAGAAGACTGGTTCTTCTCTACGACGGGCGTGGTTCTGTACATGCGACAACTTGAATGCCAACTGCCGCTGACGGCCTTCTACCGTTTAGCTTCCAAGAGAAGGATGTCATGGGAACTTACTCCTTCCTAAGGAGGGGCAGTGGGGGGGTACTCTTTCGATTGATGTTACTTCAAATCAAAGGGATACCTTGGCCGTCTCGCGAGCCGGCCCCTCATTCAGTTACCGAACTTTGCGTCCTGGGAGCCTTTATAGTGAGGTCCCTAATGACACCTTTGCCTTTAGTGCTTCGACTTTTGCAAATCGGATGCTAACATCGAAGTTTATGTATCCGAAAGGTAGCTTTAGGGTTGAAGGTTGGTGTTACCATGTGCTGAAGTAGGACGAGTTGACCCTTTGGGTGTTATCGAAGTTCAAGGCTGAGCTTAAAGAGATTGGGCTGACGGCCGCTATCCGTGCCACACAGGCCGGCGTGGATCTCAACAATCATATGTTTCTTGCGCTCTTGGAAATGTTCAATACACAGACTAGCACTTTCTTTACTTCAGTGGAGGAGTTGGAATTGGCCCTCCATGAGATGTACGAGGTGTCCAAGCTTCCCTGGGGCTCAGAACCGTACGAGAAATATTTCCCCTCAAATGAAGAGATCGTCGTTCTGGAAAAGAGGGACCCGGAGATGATGGCTGTTTTCAAAGAGGTGGCGAGCCATCATTATCTGATGCAACGAAAGTACAAAGGCAAGTCTCAGCCTCATGTAACTGCTTGGAGGGATTACGTCTTCAAGCAGGATTTGGCGGACTCCTTAAAGATCCGGTTTACGACTCCGCAGTGGCTGAAACCCGCGAAAGTAACTTCCGAAATGAGCTGACTAGACGAGAGGGCCCCCATTCAAATGAGAGTGATGAAGACGCGTACAGCTGTTTCTGGCACTGTGTACACCGGATGTCATCTAAGGCAGTATTGACTGCATACTTGATGATATGGCTCCGGGATTGTGTGTTCTCGGACGGATCTGGCTATATGGAGAGGGTAAACCGGAACCTCATTTTGCCAGCAGTGAAATTGGTTTTTGGTCGCCCTTTGGCTCTCCTCCCTGCGATGGTGTGTAACCTGTTGCGGGGCTTGAGGACTTTTGCTGATGATATGATCCATGGGAGAGGTAGGAACGACAACTTTCCCCGGGCTGAGCTACCATTCCATTATCTGATGGGATGGTTGATTCTGCATCATCCGAACGTGATGATTCCAGGTCCTGAAGAGGATCACGTTGAAGGTGACACCTTTATCCGCCGCTTCTAAAAGAGGAAGTGGTTGCACACCGGCATCCCCGTCTGCAGGAGCCCATCGCTAAAAAGCGCTGGGCCAGGGACTGCGCACGCCAACTGCTACAGGGTCATCTTCTTCCGCTTGCCTGAGAGCAAGAACACCATGAGCCCTAGAACTTCTAAGGACCCTAAAATCCTCATCCTAAGCCCAAATTGGGACTTCTTTAGGTCAAAATAGGGTAGAACAAAATTCTCTACAACATGGAACAATCTAAACTTGAAAATAATGAAGTTTTTTAGATCAAAACCAAGGAAATCCGAAATGGGTTAAAACTTAGATCTACAAAAATGAAAGCTTCAAAATGGAAAATTTCCAGTTCTAAACTAGTATAGTTTGAGGAGAAGAATATATTTTGACAAATAATTTTGTAAGAAAACATGAACAAAATTTATGGATCCATCTCTTGAGCAAGTTGGCACTTGCCTTGGTTGGTGGAGGAAATAAATGAGAGGAAATAAATGAGAGGAGAGAGAATGAGATGAGTTATTATATAGAATCTTGAACCCATGGGTTCATGATGAACCATTGGTGAACCAAGAATAGGTTACTCAAATGAGCCAAAACTGTAGGCCCAAATACAGAAAATAAATTACGAAATAATATTTTGTCGAATATTTTTGGGAAATGCATGAAGAAATACAGCATAATAAATATTGTATAAATACAAGGTAAATACAATTTATCGGTTTACGTATTAAAATACGTATTCCAGGATCGGGGAGTGACATCTCTACCCTTCTTAGAAAAATTCCGTCCTCGGAATTCCAGCCAAGACAGGATAGTGAAATCAGGGCAAGCAAGGCACAATCATGTACAAGTTAACTATCATAGCAGTTATTATCATAGGTCACAAAGTGCAAAACAAGCAGGTGCAGATAAGCATGGAATCGTGTCAATAAGACGTAAAAATATACCTTATTAGTCAAACAAATGCGGATACCGAGATCTGATCTCGTCCTCGCGCTCCCAGGTTGACTCTCCCGAAGAGTGATGGTTCCAAAAAACACGGACAAGGCTTATCGTCCGATTCTTGAGTACCTTCTCTCGCCGGTCCAAAATGGACACGGGTTGTTCCTCGTAAGTTAGGTCGGTACCAACGACTAACTCGGAATGATCGAGGATATGACTCGGATTCGGGACATACCCACATAATTGGGACACATGAAACACATCATGTATGCCAGTTAACGAAGGCGAAAGGGCAAGTCGATAAGCCACATCGCCTACCCGAGCGAGAATCTTAAAAGGACCAACATATCTTGGACTAAGCTTTCCTCGGGTTCCAAATCTGATGATACCCCGAGTAGGCGAAATCCGCATGAAATACTTGGTCGCCAACTCTAAATTCTAGAGGCCTACGATGCTTATCTGCCCAATGACGATGTCGGTCCTGTGCAACTCGAAGGCGCTCTCTGACCAACTTAACTATCTCCACAGTCTGCGTGATCATCTCTGGCCCTAACAACTTTCGTTCTCCGACATCGTCCCATGCCAAAGGGGACCTGCACTTCCTTCCGTACAATGCTTCGAACGGGGCCATCTGAATGCTAGCCTGATAGCTGTTGTTATAGGAGAACTCCACTAGATGAAGGTGATCCTTCCAAGATCTGCCAAATCCAAGGTACACGCCCGTAGCATATCTTCTAACGTCTGAATGGTTCTTTCTGATTGCCCGTCAGTTTGTGGATGATAAGCAGTACTGAATCTTAACTTGGTTCCCAAACTTTGGTGTAAGCTCCGCCAAAAATGGGAAGTAAACCGCGTATCCTGATCTGATACTATACTAACTGGAACACCGTGCTGCCTTACTATCTGCTTCAAGTACATTTCTGCTAACTGCTCAGTAGTCTGTCCAACTCAGAAGGGAAGAAAATGAGCGACCTTCGTGAGTCGATCTACTATTACCCAGACTGCATTCTTACCAGTCGGGGATCTAGGTAAACCGGTCACAAAATCTATCGTGATGTGCTCCCATTTCCATTCTGGGATAGGAAGCGGCTGTAGCAACCCTGCTGGTCTCTGCTGCTCGGCTTTCACCTGCTGACATACCAGACACTTGGATACAAATCTCGCTATCTCTCTTTTCATGCCATTCCACCAAAAGAACTGCCTGACATCTCGATACATCTTCGTTCCTCCTGGATGAATGGAGTAAATAGAACTATGAGCTTCGGACATAACTTCTTGCCGAAGGTCTCCCCTCGGTACACAGAGTCTGTTTCTAAACCTGAGTGTACCATCTTCATGAATCACTAACTCCTTCCTACGGCCTGATTCACACTCCGACCGCAATTTCTGAATCTGTGGATCTCCTGCTTGTGCTGCCCTTATCCTCTCTACTAAGGTTGACTGGATCTGCATACTGGTCATTTTTCCTATATCCCTTGGCAAAACTACTTCGATTCCCATACTCTGAAGGTCTTCTAAAATATGCTTCTGCGAGGTCGAGATAAAGGCACTGTCTCTCCTACTCAGTGCATCTGCAACTATATTTGCCTTGCCTGGATGATACTGAAGGTCTAAATCAAAATCCTTCAGCAGTTCTAACCATCTTCTTTGCCTCATGTTCAAATCTCGCTGCGTGAACACGTATTTCAAACTCTTATGATCAGTATAGATCTCTACCCGATCTCCGTATAAATAATGCCTCCACAACTTGAGTGAAAACACCACAGCTGCTAAATCCAAATCGTGTGTCGGGTAATTCTTCTCATGGTCTCGAAGCTGCCGAGACGCATATGCTATCACCTTTCCGTGCTGCATCAATACACATCCAAGACCTTTCCCTGATGCGTCACAATATACTGTAAAGCCTCCCACTCCTACTGGAAGCGTCAAGATCGGGGCTGAGATCAATCTCTTCTTCAATTCTTCAAATGATGCCTGACAGCTAGCTGACAAAACAAACTCTACGTCCTTGTGCGTCAAACGCGTTAAGGGCGCAGAGATCCTGGCAAAGTCCACCACGAACCTTCTGTAGTAAGCAGCTAATCCTAAGAAACTTCGCACTTCTGCAACCGTTCTCGGGACCGGCCAATGCTCCACGGCCTCAATCTTCTTTGGATCCACTGACACTCCTGCCCCAGAAATTACATGTCCCAGGAACGAAATGTGGTCTAACCAGAATTCATACTTGTCGAGCTTCGCATAAAGTTGATGCTCCCTCAATGTCTGTAGGACAGTCCTAAGATGTTTCTCATGCTCCTCTTCACTGCTGGAATAGTCAAGAATGTCATCTATGAACACCACCACAAATTTATCCAAATACGGCAGAAAGATGCGGTTCATTAAATCCATGAATACTGCAGGGGCATTGGTTAGTCCAAAGGGCATTACTAAAAACTCATAATGCCCATATCTAGATCTGAATGCTGTCTTCGGTATGTCTTGCTCCCGGACTCTTACTTGATAGTATCCCGACCGAAGATCGATCTTGGAAAAGACGCTGGCCTTGCTCAACTGGTCAAACAGGTCATCAATCCTTGGTAGTGGGTACTTATTCTTCACTGTTACTGCATTCAGCTTGCGGTAGTCAATGCACATCCTCGTCGACCCATCCTTCTTAGGAACTAGAATCACTGGCGCGGCCCAGGGCGATTTACTGTCTCGGATGAATCCCTTAGACTTCAACTCTTCTTCATGTTGATACAACTTGTCCTGTTCTGACGGCGACATTCTGTAAACTCTGTCTGCAATAGGCCTCGTTCTAGGGTTCAACTCAATGCTAAATTCTACCTCTCTGACTGGGGGTATCCCTGGGAGCTCATTAGGGAAGACGTCGAGAAAATCTTCGACCACTCTCGGAATCTGTCCTGGCTCTGACACTGCTGCTGAGATGACGCCTCCGGCCTGATTCTTCAAGGTTCGAGTAAAGATGAACTGTTCCATCCCAGGAACGCTGAATATGACCCTACCTCCTCTACAATCAATTGTCGCATGACTGTCTCTCAACCAGTCCATGCCAAGAACGACATCAAAATTCCCCATAGGGAATTCAATCAATAATGCGGGCAGTAAATGCCCACACACCACTACCGGACATGAAAAGTGCACTCTGATAACTTCTACGAGCCCATTGCCGGTGAGTATATTCATCCTCTCCGGCAATGCCTCAAACTCTAATCCAATCCGTGTAGCATATTGTGCACAGATGAATGAATGAGTAGCGCCTGAATCAAATAATACTACAGCGGAAAATGAGGTGACGAGAATTTTACCTGCCACCACGTCACTAGACGCTAGAGCCTCTCCCAAGGATAATGTGAGAGCCTGGCCCTGGCCCCGGGGAGCCCCTTGTTGCGGCCTTCCTCGACCATGTTGTTGCTGCCTCTAAGGGCCTCCGGCTTCCTGTGCTTGGCGGAATATCTGAGCCTGCGTTGGTAGACGCTGGACTAGGGGCCTCACTGCTAATACTGGCCCTCCACTCGGGGTTGCCATCGGAGCGAGCAACGCTAGAAACTGCTGAGCTGGCCCTCCTGGCCTCTGCATCACAGGACAAGTGGAGATACGGTGGTCTGAACTACCACACCTCAAGCATAAGCCATTCGCTGACCGACACACCTTCCTCGTGTGCCCTGCCTTTCCACAGAATGTACAGCACTGGGGTGCTCCCTGACGCTGCTGTTGGTTCCTCGGCTGCTGATGCCGAACTGGCGCTGTATTAGTTGACACGGCTGTCCTCCGCGGTGCTCCTGCATCATGAATACGTACACCGGGTGCTGGTGCCGATGTTCGCTGCATAACTCCTCCTCCAACCTGGGAATGGGACCTCTTCGGACCTCCTGTCCTCGATGCCAACCTCTGCTGGGTAAGCTCGTGCCTCCGAGCGGCCGTCAAAACAGCGTCAAACGTCTGGTAGTCGTGTCCCTCCACAAGCTGTAATAGTTCCAAATGAAGTCCTTGCTGGAACCTCATAGCCTTCTCTGGCTCCGTTGCCACCATTGCTGGTGCAAAACGGCACAATCTGCAGAACTCTGCTGCATACCCATCTACGGTCTTGCCTGCTTGCTTGAGACTAATAAACTTCTGCTGGAGCTCATATCGAGCTACTACGCCAAAATACTTGGCCTTAAATCTTTCACTGAAGGTGGTCCAAACTTACAAATTACACGCAATGAAAATGGAGTCCTTCGTGCTCAAAAATCTCAAGATTTGCGCACACAACTCCAAACGCGTAAAAATGTACAGTTTGGTTCTGCGAATGCAGCCATTAATCTTCTTTATACACAAGGGACTAAACGTTTTTCTACCCCAAATGTAATAAAGAAGACTACTCCCTCTACTCCTTCTGATTTACGTGAATTGCTAATGCAAAAGCGTAAGAACAGACAATCTCCGGTGACATTCCCCCAAGAAAAACATCATTGTGAGTATCACCAGGTTGTAATCAACTGTTGTTGTTCAGCTTCAAAACGGTCAGTTTTTGATCGATTGAGTTTTAACGTGCCTCAACAACAAGCTGAAGACCAAGAACATGAGTTGTCATATGTGTCTGTCAACATGGCATCTCATACTAACAGAGGACGACGTCCGAGACGGAATATGTCCCAAACTCCAGGTCAACAACAGTTCAACAGACTTCTTGATTCCTTTGAGGGAGTATATCAGTACACTCGATCAAGAAGACAAAGACAATTACAGACTTCTGATTCAGAAGTTGGGAGTACTCAATCTTTTGAGTCCGAAACTGATAGTGTTGATTCATACTTCTATACTAATGTCACGCCCAGTACCGAAATACGGAGACGGACTAGGCCAGCTACTCCATATGAGGTACGTAACGTCATACGGCGATCGTGGCTGTCGAGAGACTAGGGGGTACATGCTACAATCATGTCTCCTATGGTCCCACGAAGTTCTATGTCTCAATCAATCAAGTCACATCAGCAATTAAATGAACATTAAAGATAAAGCAATAAGGCGTCCCCGATGCTTCATCAAAATGATCATGAGAGACTAACTTTATAATTTAGCTTTCTCAGAGAGTCAGGAGTACAAAATTATACACAGCTGCAGTCTGTTTATTTACAATTCTGTACTGACACAAAATATCAAGTAATCCGGCTAACAGGTGCCGGTGGCTAAACGCCGCACAAAGTAAAGGCAGGAGTGGTGGAGAAGAAATCCACTCGAGTCCCCGAACCGCCATGCTCCTAGTATGCACCATGGATATCAGGAAGGAAGATCGTGTCCTTCGGCTCTGCTACGAGATCTGGCCAAACAAAACCAGCTGGGTCAGCCCCGAATAGCAAGTACCGCCAAAAGGGCACGATAGTTGAGATTAAAAACCTAGTTAATAGAATGATTGATAATAGTAATACTTATGCTACTATTATAGGGTAGCACAACATCCTCGAACCCATATGGCACCCTTACAACCAAATAAGGACAAAAGGTGCCGCATGGAGTCGGGACGTGTCGTACTCTATAACTTTCACATAAGTTAAAAGGTATAAACAATAAAATCTCCTGATCGTGACTTCGGTCGATAGCCTATCGCAGCACAATAACCAACCCAACAATCAAACAAGAACATGGGTTGGATCATGTACCATGATAGACCATGTTCCTCAGTCATTCACAGAAGTAGCACTTCACAACCAGAATAAGTCTTTCGTTCATAACTTCGGTCCACAGCCTGTCATAGTACGATAACCAACCCAACAATCAAACAAGAACATGGGTTGGACCACGTGCCATGACAGTCCGCTTCCCTCAGTTATTCACGGAAGGTAATAAGATACAAGCAAGTCGTTTTCTACGGCCAATCAAGTCTACGAGTTTCTAGTAGGACGAGGTTATCCTCGTGTCATGTTATTAGAAATCCTCAGATCGTATCTTTCCAGCAAGGCTAGCCAACCCAGGGGTTCGCGTAGACAGATATCATTGAGCACAGGTCCCTCGTAAGGCCACCTTGCCAAGACATATAATATATAGCAGGAATTAATCGGATACAGTCATCCACTCGTTGCAGATGACACAGTATCCGTGGAGACCAGCCGGCGCGTCGAGACAGTATCTCAAGGCGGCTGGTATAACACGATCTCGGGATTCTGTCCTCCCCATGCATCTAGTATATTTAGTTGCCTAGTTTAACCCTAGGTGAAAACTTGGACTCATATGCTGTGGCCTGCATGATTATCCTCCTAAAAGTCGTACTCAAGTACAGGTACCCCAAGAGAGGATCCATGTCAATCAGTATGTCAACATGTTCTACCCTCCTTAGTGTAATGCATCATTACAAATACGCCACATGGAGTTACGAATCATTTGTCGAGCATGAACAAGAACTGGGACATTCAGGTACATGTATCAGGTAGGAACACTTTGTTCACCGGGGTCACATTAGTGCTCATATCATGCTCAGGACAAAAGGCGTAAGGATATATAGCATACACAAACATTCACCTATATATATATATAAGCAATATAATATAAGAAAATATAAAAATATAAAGGAGCCCGGGTCAGAGCGCGCTGGGTCGGAATGCGCAGGGTCGGAATGCGCAGGGTTGGAATGCGCAGGGTCGGATTGCGCAGGGTCGGAATGCGCAGGGTCGGAATACGCAGGGTCGGAATGCGCAGGGTCGGATTACGCAGGGTTGGAATGCGCAGGATCGGATTGCGCAGGGTTGGAATGTGCAGGGTCAGATTGCGCAGGGTCGGAATGCGCAGGGTCGGATTGCGCAGGGTTGGAATGCGCAGGGTCGGATTGCGCAGGGTCCAAGCGCGCAGGGTCAAGGCGCCTAGCGCCAAAAGGCGCAGGGCTACGAGAGAGCTGCGCCCATCGCTAAAAAGCGATGGGCCAGGGACTGCGCACGCCAACTGCTACAGGGTCATCTTCTTCCTCTTGGCTGAGAGCAAGAACACCATGAGCCCTAGAACTTCTAAGGACCCTAAAATTCTCATCCTAAGCCCAAATTGGGACTTCTTTAGGTCAAAATGGGGTAGAACAAAATTTTCTACAACATGGAACAATCTAAACTTGAAAATAATGAAGTTTGCTAGATCAAAACCATGGAAATCCGAAATGGGTTAAAACTTAGATCTACAAAAATGAAAGCTTCAAAATGGAAAATTTCCAGTTCTAAACTAGTATAGTTTGAGGAGAAGAACATATTTTGAAAAATAATTTTGTAAGAAAACATGAACAAAATTTATGGATCCATCTCTTGAGCAAGTTGGCACTTGCCTTGGTTGGTGGAGGAAATAAATGAGAGGAAATAAATGAGAGGAGAGAGAATGAGATGAGTTATTATATAGAATCTTGAACCCATAGGTTCATGATGAACCATTGGTGAACCAAGAATAGGTTACTCAAATGAGCCAAAACTGTAGGCCCAAATGCAAAAAATAAATTATGAAATAATATTTTGTCGAATATTTTTGGGAAATGCATGAAGAAATACAGCATAATAAATATCGTATAAATACAAGGTAAATACAATTTATCGGTTTACGTATTAAAATACGTATTCCAGGATCGGGGAGTGACAACTAATCCTTCTATATCTTCAAAAGAGAACGAATACAGAACAACGTCTCACTGCTGTTGAGCAATCACTGAAAGACATGCTTAACATGCTGCAAAACATGCACTAGATAATATTGAATCAGCAAACTGCTCAGTCGACAGTAATAACCCCAGTACCAGTAGCAGCACAAACTCAAGATAGTCAAGGGGCTGATATACCTTTCAATATTCAAGAACCTCCTGTTAATCAAAATTCTGCATCTCCGGATCCTATTACTCCAGAAGATGTACCATCTCCGGCGGGGGTTATGGTATATCCAACAACTATTCAATCAAATGTGCTTCCGCAAACCAATGAAGCCATTCAAGCAGTGCGTGAGCTCAAAGCACAGTTTGAAGTTTTGAAGCACAAAGATCAGCTCCAGAGGTTAGGGATTAAATAACCTTATCCTCTTCATTGGAATGATGTACATTTTCCACCAAAATTCAAGCCACAATCTATAGTATTGTTCGATGGAAAAGCATCTCCCAGTCAGTATATCAATTACTTTGATATTATGACTGTACATTTGCAGAAAAATGATGCTCTTCTCACTCGAGTGTTTATCGGGTGTTTGACGGGTTCAGCTTACGACTGGTATCGTAGTTTACCCGATAATTCTATTTTGCCTTTTGACGAATTTAAGGCAATATTTCTCTCCCGTTTCTATGTAGGAGGTATGGACATGAACATGTCCTCCTTGATAGAAATCAAACAAAAGGAGAAAGAAGATACTCGGACGTTCATCGAACGTTTCTGACAGGCTACTTTAAAGGTGCCTCCTGGTATGCCAGATTTTACGTTGATTGTTACATGCAAGATGAATCTGCGACCATCCATTGCTGTCTTCACGGGTTCCCAATTCACAGATTGGGCTTCGTTTATCATAGCAGCAGTTTCTGTCGAGACCAATGGTAGGTTGGCTCGTGAACATGGGTTAATTTTTGCCTCAGAAGATAAAAGAAAGAAAAGTAATCCTGGTAATAATTCTGGCAATCGTAATGTGAAAGGAAAAGATACCCTCATGGTCAATCTTTCCAAGAACAAAACGATGCCGAATAATCAGGAATCTTTCAGGCCAAAAGAAGAATACTCTTTTGACGAAAGTGACATCCCAGGGATATTTCAATATCTGGTGTAGAGTGGCAAACTCCAGATTCCGGAGCCAAAGAGGCCTAATGAGGTGAATCTGACTGACAATCCCAAATATTGTATTTATCATAGATACATTAATTATCCTACCAGTGCTTGCTATGTTTTGAAGAAGAAAATACAAGAGCTGATAAATGGTGGTGCTATCGCTTTAACCAATGATGACCATACGGTTACAACCAATATGGTTTCTCTTCAATTCGGAAATTTTTCTCCACAGCAAGTCCCAGATGGAATTATCTCAATCCCGAAGGCGACGATGAAGATTGTGAATATCCTGCCTGCTAGAGAAGAAAATGCAGGATTGTTGCCTCTCACCTTAAAAAATGGTGAAATTATGTGGGTACATCCTGACTTAGTACCTGAAATGGAAGATGAAGGTAAAACTTCAAAATCCAAGAAAGGCAAGAAAGTCAAAACCTGCAACATAATTTCTCATATTATTCCAGATCCTGATGATTTAGATCATCTATGGGATGGCCTTCCTTTAGAAGATAGATTGAGAGGACTACACATATGTCCTCCAAGTTTAGCTCCTCCTACCAAGCTCAAGCTTACTCATCAGCAGTGGCTAGCCATAAATAGTGTTCCCTTATATCGGGCACAACAAGTCTTTGCTGCTTGTAAAAACTCCTACAGGGATTTTTCTTCGAATCTCGAATCATTCTCCTATAGCTATAGAGATTTCTATTCCTCATTCTTCTGTAGTTACAGAGATTTCTTCTTCTTCTTCTGTTGAACCACTTGTTAAAAGTCTACTGCCCATTCATTTGTATAGTCAACAATCTGTCCTTCTCATGAATAAGATGGGTTATGACTTTCAAAAGGCAGAAGGTTTGAATTATGATAAAGGAATACGACTTCCTTTACAGATTCAAAGTCAAGACTCCACTGTTGGATTGGGTTCTGAAGTTCTTCATAACAAACCTTACAAGAAGAAGGCTAAGGAAGGGAAGACTAAATCCTGTAATATGGTACTTTCTTCTCCTGAGTCCGAAGAAGAAACTTTTGCTGGTACAAGATCTGGGAAAGAGTACCACAAAGATTATGAGGGATCCTCCAAAGAAGCAGAAAATGTAGTGGAAACACTACCAGCTCAACCTTCTCTTGTTCCTGCTAAACCATCTGTGGTTGAAAAGGGAAAACAGAAAGCAGTACACTTTGACGTCCCATTGAAGTCTACTTCCAGTCAGGGGGTAGTGATGAAATCCTATAAATTTGATATTCTAGCTCAGTTAGCCAATACTCCGGCACCTTTTTAGAGAAAGCAAGGAGACTTTGACTGAAGCTTTACTTCAAGCAGATTCATGCTTGGCTCAACTCAAGAGTCCTGACAATACTCCAGTGTCGTGTCCGCAATGTCATAGTGTGATGGAAGTAATTCCCAACATCACCTTTATACAAGAAGATATGATGTTGAAGCATAACAAACATGACAGGCCTCTGTGCTACACTGGGTATATTGGATCCACTGAAATTGACAGGATTTACATTGATCCTAGGTCCTCAATTAGCATAATTCTTCAGAGTATGCTAAGACCCCTGAGGATTCCTACTAGTGTTCTGACTTACACTAGTACTACGATAGTTGGTTTTAACTCTGGCAAGAGTAAACCACTAGGGAAGATTCGTCTACCGATTCAGATTGGTGATCTTCGAACTATGGTAACTTTCTATGTTATCAACTCAGACGTCTCCTATAATGTCCTTCTGGGGAGACCGTGGATTCATGAACATAATATCGTGCCTTTAACTCTCCACCAATACTTCAAGTATGTGGATTCCTAAGGGGTTGTGAAGACTGAGTTTGCTGATATCAATCCTTTCAAGGGTGTAGAAGCTTATTTTTCTGATTCAAGGCTTTATAAACAAGAGCATATGAAAGAGATATCAGACATAGTTGAAGATCAATCATCTACAGAGGATCAGTCTATTAATGAAGATCCGCCAGAAGAGCAAACTTTGAAGGTCATAGTCAAGGGACGAATCCAATCCCAATCTGTCAATGATCAACCTTTGATAATCAAGGTTAAAGGTAGAACTCAAGCTTCATCTGAGGAATCAGTAAATGTTCCAGCTAAGAGCCAAGTTCAACCTTTTATGATCAAGGTCAAAGGAAGAATTCCCACTTCCCATTACTGATGTCATGATAGACAATACATGCGGTTTCGAACGCATGTCTTTCATGGATGGATTCTCAGGATACAATCAGATCAAGATGCATCCAGAAGATGAGAAGCATACTTCTTTTCGAATACCCCTTGGGGTTTACTGCTATACGGTCATGCCGTTCGGTCTTAAAAATGTCGGTGCCACATATCAACGGGCTATGAGCAACATATTTCAAGAGTATCTACGAAAAACAGTTGAATGTTACGTAGATGACATTGCTGTTAAGAGTCGATCAAAAGATGATCATATTCAAGACTTAAAGTTAGTATTTGAATTGATGCGTCAACATCAATTGAAAATGAACCCTACTAAGTCTTTCTTAGGGGTTTCTAGTGGCAAATTTTTAGGATTTGTTATTACTTCTCAGGGTATCCATGTTGATCCTGATAAGGTTAAAGCAATTCTTGAAATGCGTCCTCCTCGTAATTTGAAAGAACTCCGTGGCTTTCAGGGTCGTATTGCTTATATCAGAAGATTTATATCTAATCTCTCTGGAAGATGTCAACCTTTCTCCCATCTATTAAAGAAGGGTGTATCATTTGTTTGGGATGAAGCGTGTCAAAAAGCCTTCAATGACATTAAACAATACCTTACAAATTCACCTGTTCTGGTACCTCCAGTGGTAGGAAGATCATTTTTGCTATATGTTCGAGCCTTGGACCATTCACTTGGTGCTCTTCTTGCACAGAAAAGTGATATGGGTCATGAACAAGCAATTTATTTTCTTAGCAGAATGATGGTTGGAGCTGAACACAGGTATACCCCTGTAGAAAAGGAATGTCTGGCCTTGGTTTTTGCCGTCCAAAAGACAAGACATTATGTGACAGGATAGACTATTCATGTCATCTCCAGAATAAATCTCATTCGGGTATTGAGGAGAAAATCGAGCATTCTTAATTCCAGGTTAGCTACCTGGGCGATGTTGCTCACTCCCTATGACATGGTTTATGTGCCTCAAAACTCAGTAAAGGGTCAAGCATTAGCTGATTTCTTAGCTGCTCACCCTATACCGGAAATATCGAAGTTATACGAGGATTGTAACATGACTTTGAAGAATGACATATGGCAATTATATTTTGATGGAGCATCACGAGTGGGACCTAAAGGCAATATTGTCTCTGGGGTAGGAATCGTCTTGGTTTCTCTTGACAAAATGGTCATATACCGTGCATATTCTCTTAATGAGCCATGCTCCAACAATGTAGCAGAATATAATGCTCTATTGATTGGTCTCCAAGTAGCAAAACAATTGGATATTGAGTTCCTAGAAGCTTATGGAGATTCTCAATTGATTGTTAATCAAGTTAGAGGGACTTATGAAGTCAGAAATCCTGACCTCATCCCTTATCATCAAGTGGTAGTCGAGTTAGTCCTTTCATTCAAAGGATTTTTCATCAAATTTGTACCACGTTCTCAGAATATGGAGGCTGATGCTCTTGCTAGTTTAGCTGCAGACTTGGCTGTTCCAATCCGAAGGCAAAATATAATTACTTTGTTGGACCGAGACTTGTTCTGTGTCAAGAATAATCTGTATATTGAACAAAGTTATGCTACAGAGTCAAGTTCTCAGCAGAAGGATTGGAGAACTCCATTCATTGATTATGCAGATCATAGGATTTTGCCTGAAGATCCAAAAGAAGCTGCATCAATTAAGAGACGATCATTTCGATTCTATTATGACTCGTCTTTACATATGTTATATCGTCGTTCATATGATGGACTCTTGCTACGCTGTCTCTCAGAAAGTGAAGTCAAACAAACACTGCGAGAAGCTCATGATGACGTTTGTGGTGCTCATCAACCAGGTCCTAAATTACAAGACCGCATTCGAAGAATGGGGTATCACTACCAAAATTTATCGTTTTAGCGACGGCCACATCCGTCGCTAAACCGAAGGTAATTACTATTAGCGACCGATAACCGACGGATTTTGGCCAAAAAAATCCGTCGGCAATCAGCTCGTCGCTAATAACGGTCCGTCGCTAAGTTGTCGTCACATGACGGAATAGCGACGGATTGTTGACATCACAATACGAAGCAGTAGCGACACATTTTCGACGGACTGTCGTCCATTTCAACTATTAAGTACTGAACTGTGTAGACAATAGCGACGTAAAATTCCATCGGTAACCCGTCATAACAGCGTATCAGATCGTATCGTTTCGTCGCAAATCCGTCGGTATTCGTCGGTAACTAACGACGGATTGGCGACGGCGTTCTGACGGACTATCCGTCGATCAGGTTCTGGAAATGCTTGACATTTCTTGCACCATGGCGACGGAAGAGTAGTCGCTAATCCGTCGCGACCGCGTCGCCACAGCGACGGATTGCTGACTGATTATCCGTCGCCATGATTCTAAAAATGTCATGCATTTCCAGAACCATGTCGACGGATTGTCCGTCGCTAAGCGGTAGCTAGATAGAGCGACTGCTTAGCGGCTGATTATCAGTCGACCTGGCGACGGATTGTCCGTCGCTATTCCGACGAAGTTTATACCACCAGAACCTTATCGACGGATAATCCGTCGATACCTGGAACACTTTAAAAACTCCAGATAGCGACGGCTAATCCGTCGACAAACCGTCGGCAACTGGGTTTATCCGTCGCTAAATGGTCACTAGTCCGTCGCTAACTGAGTTTTTTGGAAGAAAAAAATTGCAGCACTTTCCCTGTTCACAAATATATGCATAAACCAAACCAATAAATAATGCACACCAATTATTCAACAATCACACAGACCAAATATATAATGCACACCAATTATCCAAGAATCACATAGACAAAATATGCACATACAAATTTAATGCACACCAATTATCCAAGAATCACAGATCAAACCAAATTAATAGAAAATAAATATCAATTATCCTAAAAAGTAACATAATATCCGGTGCTATAAGCCGATTATGGCACAATTAGTTCAAAGCTCTCACAAATAATCCAAATTTTCTTAATACAATATTTTAAGAAGGAGGAGGTCGACTGTCCGTTCCCGTATTCGATCGACGAATATACTCCTCGACAAGGTACGGAGGCAAGGTGTCGTAGACACTGCTCGAAAGTCGGCGAAGCTGCTCTGCGGACATGAGATCCATGAGTGCTGTCACAGTCGTAGGCGGTACCACAGGGGCATCAGGGTTGAAAGAAAGATGGCCCACGGAAGACGGACCGACACCTGCAGTCGACGGACCAGTAGAAGATGGACGAGCACCATCAGCAGACGTACCGGCAGCAGCAGACGGACCGGCAGCAGCAGACGCATACGGAAAGTGCGTGGCAAATTGCTCCCGCAAGGACGACACCGCCTCGTACAGCTGTGTAAGCTGCGACCTAACATCATCGTCTGCCCGGGCCACGGGAGGAGGCGGTGTCGGTGGAAATCTCTGTATCGCCATATGCAATGGCCCTAGGGAGCCGACTCCGTACAGGAACCCTTTCTTAAAGCCGCCGACGGTATCTACGAACAAGTCGTTCCGAGCGGCCAAAGAAGAGGGCGTCCGGAAGGGCGTCATTTCACCGACATCCTCGGTGTCAGTTAACTGAGCCCGACTAAGGGCCTCACGATACGCAGCCTATCAAATGAATGTGTTTCTATTATAAGATTTACCTAAGTTGTAATCTAAATCCTATGTTTCACTAAGTTAAGTGTGAATCCTAAGTTTACCTAAGTTATAGTCCGAATACTTTTAATTCTAACGTTAATCTCATAAACATAAGTTCTTACATCAGTCTCCTTGGCCCTCGCGTCGACGAAGCTCCCGTCCTTCCGTCTTTTGTGTGTATGCTGGAACACGTCGTGCATGGTGACCGATTCAGGCGCCCTTTCCTCCTTCACCGTCCGTTGGGCCTGCATATGAAATTTTTGTAGAAACTAATTAACTCCTTTAATTAATAATACCTAATTCGATAGTGAAATAAATTTACGGTTGCTAACAAGATCTGCAAGTGTCGCTGCGTGGGACCTTGATCCCCCCGTATGAAGGCCCGCGGCAGATCGGTTCACCTTCGCCTTCTCCGATTTCTTCTTGTACGCAGGGGTATCCATCATGCCTAAGAGGTCCTCATAATACTCCTGCCGGATCCAATTCGGCCTCGTATGTCCCATTTTTAGGTCATGAATCATATCCCGTATCTTCTTCGAGCAAGCGATTCTGTAGGTCCTACGGATCCTCTCCTCGCAATGGGGGGCCACCAGTACGTTGTCTAACACAGAAAATCAATTATCACATAATTTAAAAAATGGTTGATTAAAGAATCACATAGACTTAACCAAAAAAATATGGATATATACCCTCAACTCGTCGAGCCAGACGTACTGCACGTTTGGGGGCACCGACGAAAAGTTGAGGTAGGGACCGTGGAAGTTAGCCCTGAAAATTTCTCCAAGGGCCCTGCCAACATTAAACGAAAAAAACCTACAAAGAAGAAACGACTGGATTATTAACTTGAATAAATGAATGAAATTTAATAAATTAACTTAAATTTACTTACGAGGTCCCCGCGGGCCATAGCTCTCGTCGGAACTCGCCTCTCGGCCTCTCTGGTGCCGTCGGAGGATCCGCGGGTCCGCGTATGTACTTCCCAGTAACCGGATGGAACCGAGTATGGGGGTACTCCGGGGCCCACTACGCAGTAACTGGGGCATCACCTGGTGGATCCGCTGCTGGTGGTTCCGATAGCGGATCGGATCCGCTAGCAGATCCGGACTGATGCCTCGATGAAGTGGTCGATCGAGGGCAGGATGCGTCTGTGCCCGAGGTACTCTTCGGATCGGGCTCGCTCGATGGGGTCACATCCCGGGAACTTTGAATGCTACCACGACCACCAGCACCAGTACGACCACGACCACGACCCGCACCACTACCACCACCACCACCACGACCAGCACCACGACCACGGCCAGCCATCATGACCTGTAAATAGAACACATAAACATAATTAACAATATGAAAGTGTAAATGGATATAAAAAACTAAACTAAATATACATACCACCAGTAGGGAGACGAGTGCCGCCGCGACGAAAAAGACTAGGAGTGCCATCTGCAATAAGTAAATAATCGAATGAAAAAACATGAATTCACGTAATTGCTTTTATGAGGTCAAACTTAATTCACGTAATTGGAAGTGTTTTTACTATACAACAATATTTAACCTAATCATCGTCTTCGTTCTCATCCTCGGCCTCGTCTTCATCATCATCCTCCTCATCCTCATCCTCATCCTTATCTTCATCGTCGATTTCATTTGTATCCTCATCCCCATCAAATTCTTCTTCTTCTTCTTCTTCTTCTTCTGCCTCAAAATTTGGGACAAGACGCCTCTTTCTCCCCTGGTTGACAGCTAAGTCTTGTGTATCAACCTCTTTCTTTCCTCTATTTTTCTCAACAATATCTTCAACATCCATTGTATCTGAGTGTTGTCCCAAGTATTGGGACTTTTCGATCTGGTCCTCTTGGTATGCTGGGTCTCCAACGTTGAATGTATTTCTAGATTTAATCTTGTATACTGCCCACCAGTCAAATCGATCTCTACGACGCCTTGGGTAGCTTATATAGTAGACTTGAACAGCCTGATTTGCTATCGCAAATGTATCGGACCCTCTATACCTCCTTCGATGATTTATATCGACGAATCCAAATTGTTTATCGATTCTCCAACCGATATTTGGTGTCGTATCGAACCACTCACATTTGAACATCACAATATGCATATCATATGGGCCAGTATATTGTAAATCTACAATATCCCGAAGCACTCCATAACAAAGTTCGGCTCGTCGTCATAGACGGTGCCTCTTATGCAAACACCAGAATCCTTGGTATTGATGCCGTCATTGATAAATTTGACATTTATAGCATTCTGAGTTGACTTAAACCTGAAGCCATTAACGACATAGCCTGGCCAAGTCTTTATTTGCTTCTTCGGTCCCAGTGCCAGATAACGAACACTATCATGAGTGAGTGTTGTTTCAGGCAATAAAACCTGTAAACAAATATTTATAATTTAAATATTTCAGATTATATATTAATAATCTCAATTATAATCACAGTTACTTACGTATTTGCGAAACCATGACGGAAATATACAATCAACCTCTCTTTGAAGTCCCTCATCGGTAATATCGGGTCTCCTCATTTTGATTTCATCTCTAAATACACTATTAGAGAAAATAAGAATATATAAGTGTAGTCACTTACTTCATCAAATTCGAGATTATAACGAGTGCAAGTGTACCGACTTACTTCTCCAAATCTCTTATTTTTTGTATGTCACAGTTTAACAAGACATATCGGTGAGCGGCATCATACTCGTCGTCCATCAACCACCGACTTTTACTAGCCCCAACAGGCTTGCCCCTTACATTGAATCTTCCTCCATCCTCAACGTCCTCGTCATTCCTTTGAGGTCTATTTCGATTTGTTTTAACATGAGTATCGAAATAAATGGAGCAGAAGTTTGAAACCTCTTCGATAATATATGCTTCGCATATCGAAGCCTCTATATGAGCTTTGTTGCCAACTTTCTTCTTTAGATGGTGTAGGTATCTAGAGAGACAAATTATCTTGAGAATTAAGAAAGAATTTTAAAATAAATAGAAATTCAGCTTAAATTATATCGATATTTATGTACCTTTCAAATGGGTACATCCATCGATAATGAACAGATGCACCGACACGGGCTTCGTATGCAAGATGAATCGGTAGATGTTCCATGCTGTCGAAGTAGCCAGGAGGAAATATTTTCTTGAACTTTTAAATTGTTAAGATAATCTTCTCCTCAAGTTCAACCATGTGTTGCACAGTCAACTTAGTTGAACAAATATCCCTAAAAAATATTGATAGTTCGGCCAACGGAACCCATACAGCAGAAGGCAACAACTCTTTCAAAGCAATGGGCAGTAATCTTTCCAAAAACACGTGGCAGTCATGACTCTTCATTCCCGTTAGCTTGCGTTCATTGAGGTTAACTCATCTAGACAAATTCGACACATAGCCGTCGGGAAATCTTAAAGTAGATACCCACTTGCAGATTATTAATCTATCTTCCTTGCTCAATGTGTATTATGCTATCGGCTTACTTAATTGTCCAGCAGCTCCCCTTTGTATCAAGTTCAAATAAGGATGCTTGCATATCTCGGCAATGTCTTGTCTTGCTTTTGGATTGTTCTTCGTCTTTCCTTTAATGTCTATGACGGTATTGAAGACATTATCGAACACATTCTTTTCGATATGCATAACATCAAGATTATGCCTTATAAGATTATCTTTCCAATAAGGCAAGTCCCAAAAGATACTCCGTTTGGTCCAGTTATGGGTTTGTCCGAACCCATCGACACGATTGTTCGATGGATCTTCCATTACAGTGGGGAAATCCTTTACATCTTCCCAAATATCGTATCCCGACAATCTGGCAGGCGGATGAGAAAATTCTTGTTTTCCAGCTCTGAATGCGTTCTTGTCCTTTCTCCAAGGATGACTCGCGGGCAGAAATTGACGATGACAATCAAAGAAAGAAGTTTTTCCACCATGCTTAAGGCAGAACGCCTTACTATTTTGCATGCATATCGGACAAGACAGGGTGCCGTGAGTACTCCATTCCGACAGTATACCGTATGCGGGAAAATCATTGATTGTCCACATCAGTGAAGCTCTCATCTGAAAGTTCTATTTCCTGGAAATATCATACGTCGTGACGCCGATCTCCCACAGCTGTTTTAGCTCATCCACCAACGGCTGTAAATATATATCGATATTCTTCGTCGGATTTTTGGGACCCGGTATGATAGCTGTCAAGAACATATGAGGAGTCTTCATACACATCCATGGTGGCAGATTGTAAGGGGTCAGAATGACCGGCCAGCAGGAGTATTGAGATCTCGACTGCCCGAAAGGGGCGAATCCATCAGAACATAGCCCCATGCGTACATTTCTGGGCTCTGCAGCAAAATCTGGATGGCGAAAATCAAAATATTTCCACGCCTCTCCATCCGAAGGATGTGATAATTCTCCATCGTCCTTTGTACGTTCTTCGTTGTGCCACGTCATGTGTTCTGCTGTATTCTGAGACATATACATCCTCTGCAAGCGCTTCGTGATCGACAAGTAATGCATATACTTGTAAGGACGTCGTTTTCTAGTTGATTTTCCTTTTCCCCTGACTTCCTTGTAACGATCCGTATTACAGAAGCGGCAACTTTCTACATCCTTGTTCTCCTTGTAGTACAATATGCATCCGTTGTGACAACAATCTATCTTGTCGTACCCCAATCCCAGTTGTCGGACCATCATCGTCGACTTGTAGACGTTTTTTGGAAGCTCTTTGATTCCTTCGGTAACACCTCCTTCATTAGTTGTGTAATCCGATCATAGCAAGTTTGTGGCAAGTTAAAATCGGACTTTATGTTCAACAACCGCATCGTCACTGACAGTACGGAATGTGGATCATAACCAGGATATAAAGAAGTTTCAGCATCCTGAAACATATCATAGAACTCCTTCGCCTCGGGATTAGGATCCTCCGGATCAAAATTAGGCCCTGCCGCATCGTACACCATATCTCGTGCAAGGTTCTGCACGTCTCCATAATAAACGGAGCATTCCTCGTCATCGACGACAAAATCCGCTGCAGTATTATCATCAAAAGCATAAGTAGCAGCATTCGCAACCTATCTTTCAGCATATAGTTCACCTTGCGATGACCACAGGCCGTAATCATGTACGAAATCCTTACGGGTCAAATGATCTCTTACACTCACCACTTCTTCGTAACGTCTATTGCGATAATTACGACATGGACACTTGATTTTGTTACCGTCCATAAACTGAGCTTTGCTTATGGCATACTTAAGAAACACTTCCACGCCTGCCTGAAAATCGTCACTCACACCTATTCTGCTCTCGTGTTGTCGTTTGTACATCCATGTACGATCAACGAAATAACGATCCATCACAGATTAGATGTAAAAATCTGTATAGTAAGACAAACTAAACAGAATTAGTATATAATCATGTAACTGGTGGATCCGCTAGTATTCTAGCTCGAGAAGAGAAAAATCTAAATACAGTTGTTACTAATAGTTCGATACCGATAGTGCGATACCGATACCGATACCGATAGTGCGATACCGATACCGATACCGATAGTTCGATACCGATAGTTCGATACCGATAGTGCGATACCGATACCGATAGTGCGATACCAATACCGATACCGATAGTTCGATACCGATAGCATGGTTTAAAGTATCGGCCGATACCGATCCGATACGGCCGATACCGATACGGTTTGGCATGTTTCGATCCGATACCGACCGATACCAAATATTGACCGATACCGACTATGGGGGTCTTTGTTCCGGTCAATTCGACAAAACCAAAACTACTAAGAAATAACGCTGAAATACTTAAAATTTGTCTAAATGTATAAAATATATGTTTTTAAATGTAAATAATTTATTAATAATTATTTGTCTTTCGATACCAAAGTCCGATACTCCGATACGATACCGCCGATACTACCGATATCGTCGATACCAATACTCATAGGAATAGTCCGAAACCGATTCCGATACCGATTGTGAACCTTGACCGATAGTGCGATACCGATACTGATACCGATACCGATAGTGCGATACCGATACCAAACTGAGTCAATCTATCTATTTCTAAATTACAAGAGTCCACTTCTAGGATATGGGAGCTATATCCTAAATATCTAGTCTAAAATTAACTTGGTTAGGATACTAGAGTGTCCTTATTATCTAGCAAGCACTACCTTAGTCTAGTCATACTAGCATTAATTACCTATAATTCCTACCATGTCTACAATCACACATTACACCCCAGGCCGTCCTGCATGCTAATAGGCACATATATATTGTCACGACCCGTACCCGCTTTTCGGACGCGAGAGCGTGAGCAAGCCCAGCTACGTATCGAGCGGACTCCAGCCCATCTCGAATACGTAAACGCTGTCAAAGCTATGGTTTACTGCCAAATCATGGCAATGCAATCTATATCTCAATCCACAATAAGAATATGAAACATGAATGAACACTATGGGTCGTGGTCTGCAGCCCACTAGCATAAATGTCCGATAAGACTCTAAGGAATATAACAAGAGTCTTCAACTGAAACAAGGAACATGATATCTCATGATAAGGAATGAAAAGCACGAGCAGATAATAAATACAATAACGGTACCTGAATCCCGCAAGAACCGCAAATTCTCCGCCATCCAGAACTACTAGCTAACTCCATGAAATCGCTAAACCTGAGGAGATCATCAGGTCCTCAGAGGACATAGCAAGATACATAATATACATGCCTATCTAACAGGTTTATCATGCGCAAGGAAATAAACAAGAAAGAACAAGGACAAGACAAATGACTACGAACACAACACAAATACGAACACTAGAACAACTACGCCTAATGAACTGCCGGATGAACGAAACACGATGATCAATGGAAGAAACCAAACCCTCGTCCCGAGTGTGGACTCACTGGTTTGAACTAACACTAACCCTCGTCCCGAGTGTGGACTCTCTGGTTAGTTCTAACCCTCGTCCCGAGTGTGGAATCTCTGGTTAGTTCACGGCAAGGCACCCTCGTCCCGAGTGTGGACTCTCTGGTGCAAATACTACATTATCGTCCCGTGTGTGGACTCTCTGATGTAAACACCCTCGTCCCGAGTGTGGACTCTCTGGTGCAAGTCAAGTTATAATCAAGTCGAGAAAGTCGTGGTGTAGGACTAGACGACTCCAGCAAGGAATACATATGAGGCTAACACAGTGTAACAGATAGAAATATCATGACAGAGAGAACAAGAATGTACAGGCAACTAAAAACATGTAAAGTGAAACTATAACAGAAAAAGTATACTAGACATGAAATAAAGCAATCACGAATGTAAGAAAAATAGCAGCGAGATGGTGAACATGCATATAAATTATACTGTACAATGGAAGAACCAAACCCTCGTCCCGAGTGTGGACTCACTGGTTTGAACTAACACTAACCCTCGTCCCGAGTGTGGACTCTCTGGTTAGTACTAACCCTCGTCCTGAGTGTGGACTCTCTGGTTAGTTCACGGCAAGGTACCCTCGTCCCGAGTGTGGACTCTCTGGTACAATAATCGGCATCCTAGTCCCTAGTGTGGACTCACGGATGTAAACAGATCAAGAAAAACACCCTCGTCCCGAGTGTGGACTCTCTGGTGCCAAGGAAGCAATATCAAGGATTTAGCAGTTCACTACACGCACTTGTTCTATGACACGACTCAAGCAAGGTACTGACGAGAAACTCCAAATGTGAAACACAAGGCCAAAACATGAACATGGCTATGAACAATGAAAACAACTCCACAGAAAATAACACGAAAAGCACATGTCCATAAATAATCCAAAAGCTGGAAACTGAAATAAAATACATGTAAATAAAACTGTAGAGGGAGGCAAGGTATACTTGCCTGGAGGTTGCACGCAAATCCAATATCAATCTAGTCCACTGCTAAATCATAAAGTCTAAACATCACAACTGTCTCCGAAAGCTAGGATTGCCTGTCTTTAAGTCCAATTCTGGACACAGGCACAAAACGGTAAATTCGGGCAAAAACGATGTCCGCCGTTGGACCCGCTTTGCACCAAAAAGCGTGCCAAAGTCAACGGTCTCTAAAGTCGTCAAACTACATGTCTACGGATCCAGTTTTCCGATACGAACCCAACCGTATGTCCAAAGTTGGATTTCGGCGGGCTGTGCACAAAATCGCCCGTTGAGTGGGACCGTAGGGCCCGCAAACGACGTCCGATTCAACTGTCTCGGAATTGGACCAAACTTGGCATGCAGGACCAGAAAAACGATACGGTCCTGATGGCGCAAGTTTCGTCTCGATCCGACGAGCGTGCACAAAGTAATTGGGAAATTTGCACAGAGACCGATACGGGAAATTTTGACGGATACGCATCAAATTCGTCGCGCACACGCGACCAATTTGAATTTCGTCAAAGCCCACACGACCACGAAGCTGTTACGTAGCTTTCGATGCCTTCGGTTCACGACCACGTCGCCTGGAATGGCGGGACGCACGTCGTGTGGTGAGTTTTTCAAGTTTTCAAAACAGGTTTTTTCTCCAACTTCGAAATCTATTTTCGGATCGGTCATTTGATGATTTCAAATTCTACAAGATGGGTTATAATCTCCTATAAGTCGTCTATAAGTCTCTTCAAACACAAATTCAAAACTGTTGATGGTTTGACGAGAAATTCGCCGCCAAGTTGGGTATCTGGAACGGTTTCTGTCCTGTTTTGGACAGATCTTTCCGTCGACTTCACGTCGATTTATCGGACAATCTGGTTCGTGCAACCTAAAACTAATTAGAGGAAGTTGAAGGTGGTTATATCAGGATCATACCTGAAGAATCGAAACTCGAATCGGTGGAGGAACGAGGGAGATGCGGAGTCCCGAGATGGCCGCGGCGCCTGTCATTGCTGCTGTGCGCCTTGCCACTCCTGCGCGCGCGATGGCTTCCTCGCCGGCCGGCGGCGGCTGTGGCGGCGGCGGGCGGCGCGCCCAGGGTTGCCCTCGAGGTCGGGGGTCGAGTGGCCGCTGTGTGGAAGGGTTTTTAGGGTTTTGTGGTTCGTTTTCCTCCCTTCGACTGTCGTTGTATACATATATACTTACGTATATATGAATCAATCGAACAGAGCCCGCTACTGCTTGGGCTTGGGGAAATTCTTAATTGCTGCTTTGGCTGAGCGGTGGGGTATGGCCATGTGGGCCAGGCTCTGTGGGGGTCTGGGCTGGGATTTGGTTTACTTATTATTCCTTTTCTTTTTCTTAGCAATTTCTATTTGCCACTAATATATATATATACACACAATACGTATACAGTTTACCATATATTTATATACACCCACTCATATACGTATATATATTATATATATATATATATATATATATATATATATATATATATATATATATATATATATATATATATATATTCATATATATATATATATAAAAAAAAAAAAAAAAAAATATATATATATATATATATATATATATATATATATATATTTTTTTTTTTTTTTTTTTATATACATACATTTATATATATTTATTTATATATTTATACACCTGTATGTATACAATCATATATGTATTCATATATATACACAAATACATATGTATATAAATAACATGTATTTAATTATATACATTATAAAATAATAATGAATAAATAGATAATAATGAAGAAATAGATAACAATGTATAAATAGATAATAATGAATGAATAGATAATAATGAAGAAATAGATTCATGTAGAAGGTAATTAAATGTATATAGAAGACACATAAATATATGGAAGGCAAATAAATTCTATGTTAAATAAATAAATGAATAGATAATTAATAATAATTATTTAATCACAAAATCACTTTAAAAATCCGATAAAATAATAAGAAACTTAATAATACTAAAAATAAACCAATAGTAGCTTTTGGTGAGCGTAACCTACGCACTCCTCATTTGGCTCCATAAAATCATACAATACTGTCAAATACCTAAAATAATATTAATACCAATATTGCACAATATTTAATAATTAGGAATACAATATCAATTTGTAAAATAATTTAAGGAATATTTGCACACATAAAATGTGCCTACATGATCGTCCTTGGTCTCACTATATGCCCACATAGGCTTGGAATTGGTTTGGGTCCGGTTCGAGCTGACAGGGTACAACCGGGTCATCTAAAAATCAATATATTAAATAATAACTATTTAAATAACTTAAAATGAATCCTTTCATATCTTGACTTGGTTTTTCTAGTTAGGACACTCCTATGGCTTGGCATTCCCCTACCATGGCTAAACACTAGTCAAGGCACGCCACTGCACTATCCGTGCCATGAATTCTAGTCGTCTGGTGCTCCAAAACTCAACTATGGCTAAAGTCATCTACCGTAAACATTAACTAAATAATTAATTATAAAACTAATTTAAAATCACCATTTAAATCAAATAAATAAAATGAAAAAAAATTCCAAAAATTTTCGGGAAGGGGAGCTACAAATATGTATATCACAGTCAGATGTGTAGACCATGAACCCAAACACTGACTTATGCAGATGAAGAACTCGCACTGTCCTTGACACAGTGAACATATACACCATGAACCCAAATTCCATATTCACATTTACTAATCCAAACACCACCAAACTAATGGATAACACCCAATATGGATAACACATTATTTAGCCAATATATAAACTCAGATGAATTTGATAAGCAAAGCCCCCCGCCGCCCCCGACCAAAGCCCGCCGCCCCAAGCCCGCCGCCCAGCCCCCGACGCCCCCGCCCCAAGCCCGCCGCCCCAAGCCCGCCGCCCAGCCTCCGACGCCCCCGCCCCAAGCCCGCCGCCCGGCCCCCGACGCCCCCGCCCCAAGCCCGCCGCCCAGCCCCCGACGCCCCCGCCCCAAGCCCGCCGCCCAGGCCCCGACGCCCCCGCCCCAAGCCCGCCGCCCAGGCCCCGACGCCCCTGCCCCAAGCCAGCCGCCCAGCCCCCAACGCCCCCGCCCCAAGCCAGCCGCCCAGCCCCCGATGCCCCCGCCCCAAGCACGAATGTCCCCAAGCCCGCCACCCCCGCTGCCCCTACGTCGACACCGCGACACACACACAGATAGAGAGAGAGAGAGGATTACCTTCGGGTGAGAGAGAGAAGAGGACGCCGTCGCCGTTCACCGAAGTCGCGCGAGAGAGAGAGAGATAGATAGAGAGAGAGGAGAGAGATTGAATTTGGGGGGAATGCTAAAAGCTCTCCCCGCCTTTTCATTTAAGTCTGGAACGTAAATTTAGCGACGGAATAGCGACTGCTCATAATCCGTCGCCAAGTAGTCGCTGTTATTGACTGAATATCCGTCGCTACGTAGTCGAAGATATGTCCCGCCAATTCTCTAATCAATTCCCGCCAAATAATCGACTACGTAGCGACGACAGGAGATCCATCGCTATAACACCGACACTCTAGCGACGGATGTGCGACCTTTCCTCCCCCTAAATTAAAATAAAAATGGCAAAGGCGTGTAGTCGGTAATCAGTCGTTGAGCGGCCACAAAACCGTTGCTAATACCGACGAAAAAATTCCATCACTAAAAATCCGTCGCTAAATGAGTGTATTTTGGTAGTGTATTATTGGCCTTCTGTGATAGCAGATGCTGTAGACTATGCCAGAAAATATAAAGCATGTCAGATTCATGCTAATTTTATTCATCAACCATCTGAATTTCTACATCCTACAGTAGCTTGGCCCTTCGAAGCTTGGGGTATGGATGTCATTGGTCCTATTAACCCTCCTTCTGTTAAAGGACATCGGTTCATATTAGCTATAACTGATTACTTTTCTAAGTGGACAGAAGTAGTTTCCCTTGCTGAAGTGAAAACATCTAATGTGATCAGCTTCATTAAACATCATGTCATTTATCGCTTCGGGATTCTTCGACGAATAATTCATAACAATGGTCCACAATTTGCCAGTCAGGCATTTTATCGGTTCTGTGATAAGAATCGAATTCAGAATTTGGCTTCAACGGCTTATAATCCAGCTGCTAATGGTTTAGCCGAAGCTTTCAACAAGACAATCACCAAACTTCTCAAAAAATTTGTCTCTTCTAATAAACGTGATTGGAATGAGAAACTTGGAGAATATTTATGGGCTTATCGAACAACAGTCCGGACTCCTACTGGTTTTACACCATTCTTATTGGTTTATGGATGTGAAGCTGTCCTCCTATTGGAAATCCAGATTCCATCTCTTCGAATAGTCATTGCTAATGAGCTAACTACAGAGAATAATGATCATTTACGACTCCAAGAACTTGAAGGATTGGATGAGAAGCGTCTTCAAGCGCAACAGCATACTGAGCTATATCAAGCCCGTATATCTCGAACTTTCAATCGTAAAGTTAAAGAGAGGGTATTCAAGGTTGGCGAACTGGTATTAGCTGTTCGAAGACCGATGATGATGACTCATAAAAGCAAAGGAAAATTCAAGCAAAATGGGAAGGCCCTTATGTAATTGAGACCGTGTTTTCCAATGGCGCCTATCGGTTATCAAAGCCCAATGGAGATCTACTCATGATGCCGATCAATGGAAAATTTCTTAAGAAATACTATGTATAAAAAAAGGGAAAACAGAATGAAAATAAAGTTTCTTTTATTATTATTTTTGATCAAAACAAAAGATTAAGGACGAGGGCCACTGCCTTCGCCTTCCTTATTGAATACATAGTCAGCCAATGTATCAAAAGCATCATTTCCTGAACTCATGAAAAATTTACAGACAGCCATCCTCAATGCTTCTTCTTCAGGAGTTTTCCCTGGCTCTACTAAGAAAACAAGGATATCTTGTGGTGGCTTGGGCGTAGAAGAGTTCTCGCCTACTTCGGTTGGGCCTGACACAATTGGCTTAACGGGCTGTGTCTCGATGACGTCCTCAACCTTTATGGAGACTTCATTCTTTTGATGCACATCCTTGGAAGACATTTCCAATAGAGGAGTGGAAATAAGAATGAAACGTTACAAAGAGTTCTCACCTATTTATAGAAGAGGACTATAAATGAACCGGTCTTTGAAATTGAAAACAAACCTTTCATTTTTCGAAAAGGCCTGTCCGTTCATTTTATCAGGTTCATCCATTTAATTATGGAATTGAATCAATATTTTCTTTTTCCGAAAGTTATGTTGGTTCATTCATCCATTGATATGGACCTATATGCTCATGACATCTGCCTCCTTATTCCCCAGCTACCAAGGTTTGGTTAAGCTGATTTCTTGTCTCCTTGGAGAGGGATTTTAAATCTTTTATTTTATCAATTGATTAAAAAATGGGATTCGTTATTTATCATGTTTTTATAACCTCTGGATAAATATTAAATCTACTTACTTTTCTTATCTATCATTTCCATTTGACCTCTGCATAGATATTAATCTAATTTTCTTTTTGAGTTCTTACATACTGTCATGTCCATATTACCTCTGATAGTATCGTATACTCTAAAAATAGAAAACAAGATTTTATTATCTATCATGTCCATATTACATCTAGATAGATACAAATTATTGAGCATAGAAGACTTATCATTTCCATTCTCATATCATCATAAAAGTCTATTACATTTTTTAGACTTTCTTACAAATCATAATGGAAATCTATTACATCTTGGATTTCCATTCTATACGACAACGATAACCTAATAGAGATCTATTTCTTCTTTGGATCTTCTTTGTCGGATTCGTTGTTGGTGTCAATTCCTTGCTGTCTGAGCCCCAGTGGCGACCAGAACTGTAGGAATCAAACTCTGGTCTTCTCTCTCAGACGAGAGGAGAATCCCAGAGTATGGCAGCCCGAAGACGTGTTACTGCCAATACAACTGGTGAAGAAGTGGCGGCCCTTCAAAGGAGATAGGAATGTATCCAGCATTGGGATACGATTCCTAGTTATGCCGTGAAAGGAACTCTACTACCCAATTTCTTGGGTTAGAGTTGACTCCACCATCCAACTCTCCGTGTATAAAGGCTCTTCCTACCAACAGAGTAAGATCCTTCTATCCCACGAAGAGTTCAGAGTTGTCTGATTTGCACGTCAAAAGCGCATGAGCTCTCTGATGTTGATATCAGAAGAATGTCCCTCACAGCGTCAAAGTCGCCAATACCGGTTCTGGAAAAGCTCTTCAGCCAAACTTCTGCAGAAAACAACAAAGAAAAATTATTTTAAACAGAAGTATCATCAGACGCATATTAGTCAATTGAAAACAGATGCTTACGCATCTTGTTTTATCTTCAACAGGCTACAAGGATTTACGCCCGTGCCTCATGTGCACCCTATTCGACAAGGCTTTTACGCCATTGTTTCATGTGCACCTCATTCAACAAGGATTTTACGCCAATGTTTCATGAGCATATTATCCAACAAGGCTTTTACGCCCGTGCATCTTACCTATAAGATTCTACAGCTGTCAAGGATTTACGCTCGGGAGCATCTGTTTTCAATAAAAAGTTCAAAGGCAGACAATTGCTTACGATCAAACTTACCATTAAGGCCGAATGGTTCGACTCTAAGAGTGGTTGAATCAACGTCTGGTGATCGGGCGTACAGAGGAACGCCAGCGTCGCCATCGTCATTTGTTGGAGAATGACATATTGCAAAAAGCTATCTTCGGAAGAATGAGAATGAGAATGAGAATGAGAAGGTATAAAACATTTTTTAACTCAGCTATTTATAAGGGTTGAAGAAACGGTTGGCGTGAGCCTATTTCGGGAAGGACCCTATTAAAAGGCATTCATGACCCTATTAAAAGGCATCATTTGAATGAATTGCGCAGACAACAGATTGCGCAGCAATCCGATTGCGCATACTGCTTTGCGCACACTTCCAACTGCGCAGACTGACGTGGCAGAAGTCATCATTACTAAATCAAATCAAATCTTTTCTGACAACTGACAGCGCGGATAACAAGGAGTCTGTTCGTTTCCTGCGCCGCACAGTGCTCGAGGGCGGCTGACAGCTGGCAGCGCAAACCAATCCTGCGCAGTTTGAGTCTGCGCAAACCATGTATGCGCAATTCAACTCTGCGCACTCCATCAATATAACTGATAAGTTACACGTGGCATTCATGCCATCGTTTGCTCATTACGTGGCAACTGTTTATGCACGATCATGCGCATTTCTATCAAATGATGCCATGTGTCCATGATAGTTGGCCCACGATCCTGTAACTGTCTGCGCAAATCAATGCTGCGCAAACCAATGCTGCGCAAATCATCCTGCACAGTCCCAAAATAACTGAAAGTTAGTTATTTCTAGAACTCTATAAATAGAGTTTCAAGTCTTCATTTCAAGGGGGATCAAGATCAGAGATCAGAAATTAGAGAGTTCAGGAGTTCTTGCCAAAGTGCTGCGGCATTCTTCTGAGACTTTTGTCTTCAACTTCAGAGGCTTTTGCCTTCAGTTTCCAGAGTTGTTTTCAACTTCAAAGGCTTCGTCTTCACAGTTCACATCGTCCAAGGGATAAAACAATCGTCATCAAGATTGGATTCCTATAGTTGTAATTTTCCCAGAATTCTTGTAATCTTTATTACAGTTTGTATCAATAAAGTCCTATACTTTTGTTTTTGCAAACAAAATGGCGACTCTGCTGGGGACAACTTTTTCCTCCGACGAGGAAGTAGCAACTCAATGTGACGTAGCGTCTATCGGGAAGACGCAGAAGACGCTGGTTGTTAAGGTCAACCAGACAGCCTACGAGGCGATGCTCAACTCCAAGACCACTCCCCGTACTGTAGCCACTTCTGCCAAGAGCAAAGTGCGCTCAGTTTGGGTCTCCAAGTCTGCACAATCTGGCATTTTTGCCACCAAGGATGCTGTACCAACTGTTGCACAATCTGCTAGTCAGACTGCTGCACAAACTGTTGTGCCAACTGTTGCACAGTCTGTCTCAACAACTGCTGTACAATCTGTTGCAGTCAAGGCTGCGCAATCTGTTGCAACTGTTACACAGGCTACTTCATATGCTGTCTTGTCAAAACAGAAGACTCCTATGACTCTGGCGCAATTAGCAGTGGCTTTTCCTGCGCAAAATAGCACTCCAGTAACTAAGGTGCATCCCAAGCACTCTAAGACAAGAACTCCTGATGCACTTCTTACCAAAGCTTCTAATGCACAAATAACTAGTGTACCTTCCACCCATGCGCAAACCAAGTCTGCACAATCCAAGAAAAACAGCCTTTTGGCTAAATTTCCTTCTTCTCACAATAAAAGAAGAGATTCTACTCCTCTTCCCAAACACCCTATTGCCCCTGCGCAATCCATTGAGGGTAGTCCTTTGACTATTTCTCCTTCTCTTCAAAGCAAAGGAAAAGGTCCATTGGTCTTTTCTCAAACTTCCTTGTCTCATGACTTGGAAGATAACAGAGGGAAACGCTCTTTAGCTAACCCTTCATCTCAAAACAAAGGAAAAAGCCCTTTGGTCTTTTCTCAGTCTTCTTCAGTCTTTACTGAAGAAGATCCATCTCAATGTGTCTCGGCTCCAATCAATTCAAAAACTCTGGCAAACAAGGATTCTTCTTTCCTTTATAATAAGAGTACATGTACTAATCAAAGAGGTATTCTGCCTACTCCGATAGCAGAATTCCAGGACCTCCCGACTCTCCAAATTTGTCGTTCCAGACAGGGAAAACTGTTAGTGTCTCAAACAGAAACTCCTGGGGGTGAATTTGCTGACCTCAGAACTTATCTTAATCGACCCACTTCGGTAAAACGCAAACAGCCAATGCCGAAGGTTAAACATTATCAGAAACAAATCTCCAAAGTCAGAAATCCCGACACTTATGCCAATGAAGTGAGTACTTCCCTGTATACTCAAGGGACTAAACATTTGAAAAATCGGAATCACGTTCCAAATGTTATCAAAGAACAGATCCCTCGGAACTTTCCTCGTCCTGTTGTAGATCTTCGAGAACATCTAAGACAAAAACAGGATAATGTCTCAATATCTCCATCTCAACCATCTGATCATCACTGTAATCATAAAGTCATCATCCAATGCTGTTGTCAAACGACAAAACGATCTGTCTTCGATCGTTTAACTTTTGCTAAATCTGAACCTATGTCAGAAGAAGACGAAGTTTTGTATGCTTCTGTTAGCATGACTTCCCGAGACACTGGGGGTAAAAGATGCTCTAAGCATGGTAGACTCCGTAAGCCAAGCCAACGGTATTTGGAATTACTTCAAGAATCTTCTGAAGGAGTATTTCAACATACCCATTCCCGAAGCCGAGATACAATCGGTCAAAGAAATCTTCCTCAAAATCCTTTAAGTCATCTCCCTGTTTCCCAGTCAGGAGATGATTTATTTTCTGATTATGATGCATATAGTGAAAGTTCTGAACAAACAGTATCTTCCACTGTGCCAAGAGAAGTGACGGCTTATGTTGTCACCGATGATCCAGATGCTTCAACCTCCGCAAATCAAGAACAGCGAATTGCTGTACTCGAAGACAAATTAAAAACCATGGCTGAGATGGTTGCTAGCATGCATTCCATCATTGTAGCACAACATGTTATACCACCAACTGTACCTATTACTAGTCCAGAGATCATAGCATCTTCAATACCTGCCAATACTGGGCTGGGGGTAGTGCCTCCCCAAATGCCTCCTGTACAAGTGCAAGTACAAACTACGCCTAGCCATTCAGGAGCTGGGGGTAGTACTTACAACGCTGTTCCTCCTCCTACCACTACAACTCAACCTGCTCCTTCTTCTTCATCAGAAGACGCCAATGAAGCTGTCAAACTCTTACGAACCCAGTTTGAAGCATTTAAAGAGAAAGACAATCTACAAAGGTTGGAGATTAAACAGCCCTATTCGGTTGAATGGAAGGACGTCCCGTTTCCTCCAAAGTACAAAATCCCTACAATCTCTCTGTTCGATGGCAGTACTTCCCCGAGTCAATTCATCAATCATTTTGAGGTAATGACTGTTCAACTTCAGCCAAATGACGCTCTTCTTACCAGAGTGTTCGTCGGTTGTTTAGCCGGCGTAGCATACGACTGGTACAGAAGTTTGCCCGATGGTTGCATTACTTCTTTTTCAGGTCTCAAATAAATCTTTCTGGAACGGTTCTATGAAGGATTTAATGATATGACGATGTCAGCTCTCAACAAAATCAAACAAAAACATAATGAAACTGCTGAGAGCTTTATTGAACGGTTCCGCCGTGAAGCTTTGAAAATGCCTCCAGGGACTCCAGCTGCTGTCACTATTGATACTTGTAAGGCAAATCTTTTACCTATTATCAGTATGTGGACGGGATCTACCCAATTCCAAGATTGGCCCTCATTCATCGTCAACGCCAAAGCCGCTGAAGTAAGTGCTGATAAGTTTAAACAATTGGGGGTACAAATGTCTAACCCTGATCGCGATGAGCATCAGAATTCAGGTGGTGGCAATCGCCAGAACAATCGCAAAGCGAAAGAGACTTTAAACATTAACTTGAACAAAAATAAAGAATCTTTGGCTGTCAATGTGGCCCCACCTACATCTACTCCTACTCCTTCTGCACCTCCACCGAGGGAACCTCGTCCGAAGGTAGAATATTCCTTTGACGAAAATGACACGGCAAGTATCTTTGAGTGTTTACTCAAAAGCAACAAAATTCAACTCCCTGATCCAAAGAAACCTGATGAAGTCAATAAGACTGATCATCCCAAGTATTGTGTCTATCACCGATTCATTGGACATCCTACTCGAGCATGCTATGTGCTCAAAGGTAAGATTCAAGAGCTTGTTAATGCAGGTGTAGTCACTTTGCAACAAGATGAGAAGACTGTTACTGCAAATATGGTTTCAGTCCAATTTGGAGATTTCCCTCCGCAGATGATACAGCATGGTGTCATTCCAATTCCTAAAACAACCCTTGAGATTGAGAATCTCCCGCTTCCATCCAATGAAGGTCTTATTCCCTTGTCTCTTGACAATGGTGAAATTATGTGGATCCATCCTGATCTTGCTCCAGAATTTGAGATATCTTCTAAGAAGAAAACTCGTTCTAAAGGCAAAACCAAAATCTGCAACATGGTATCTTTTGATCCCATTGTTGACGAAGAGATTCTGTTAGGCACAAGATCAGGAAAAGCTTATTTGAAAGATCATTCTGAAGGTCAAAGAGATCCTGCTTCTTCTTCCGAACCTACTCCGGCACAACCTGCATCTGCTGAAGAGGTCCCTTCTACATCTTCACCAGTTGTAGTATCAATTCCTCCTAAGCCAACAACGACTGACAAAGGCAAGCAACAAGTTCGATTTGACAAACCTCTAAAGAAGTCATCTCCTACTGGGCTTGAGAAGCCTTACAACTTTGATATATTGGCTCAATTAGCCAATACACCAGCTAGGCTGTCAATCTTTGAACTCTTGCGTCTTTCTAAAGAGACGCGAGAAACTCTAAGTAAAGCTCTGATGCAGGCTGAAACTTGCTTAACTCTTCTCAAAAAGCCAGAATCAGAATCAGTCTCTTGTCATCACAGTCATAGTGTCTTGGAATTGATCCCAAATATTACCTTCACTCAGGATGATATGCTAATGGAAGATAATAGACATGATCGTCCTCTTTATTATACAGGATATGTAGATTCAATGAAGGTTGATCGTATCCTGATAGATCCAGGGTCTGCACTTAGTATTATGCCAAAGACAATGCTAGATGCATTGAAGATACTAGTGCATAGTCTTTCAACCACGATCACTACTATTCTGGGATTTAATCAAGGAAAGAGTGAACCTTTGGGCAAGATCCGTCTAAAACTCCAAATAGGCAATCTTCGCACAAAGGTGACCTTTTATATCATTGACAATCATGGTTGTTCTTATAATGCTCTCCTGGGAAGGCCATTCCTCCATGAACATAATGTCGTTCCATCAACTCTTCATCAATGCTTTAAATACGTTGATGACAAAGGACAAGTTCATAAGGAAGTTGCGGATCTTTATCCTTTCAAGGGTGTTGAAGCTTATTGCAACGATGCTCGTATGTACAAGGATGAATTTATGAAGGTAGTATTGGCTATGGATACTGAAGAAGATCAAAAAGCAGTACCTCAAGACACTCTTATCATACCTGTTAAGGGGCGAGTTTCTCATCCTCAATCTTCCAAGCCACTGGTTATTCACTTACCAGTTCAAAAGAAATCAGTTGATGCTGATGAAAATCAAAGGGAGCTCACCTCTTTTGAGCCATATGTTATCGACTTACGTCGTAACAAAGACAAAAAGCAGCTCATTCCTTCTGAGCCACTTGTTGTTGATCTAAATCGCAACAAAGAAAAAAGGGAGCTCACTTCTTCTGAGCCACTTGTTATCGACCTCCGTCGTAACAAGCCTCCTCCACGTTCTTCTTCTCCCCCTCTTGTAATTAATTTGACCAAATCTGCTAAGGTTAAAGGTCCTGTTGTAAATACTGATGTACAAATCAATGAAAAAGCACCTACTTTCCAGTATATTGATGTTATTTATTATACTAAAAGTTATTTGGATATGTTAGATAGCTTCCAATCAATTACACTGGGAGTCGTACAATCTCTTCAGACAGAAGTCTCGCTTGAAGATCCAGATGATTCTTACCGTATTCATCCTTCTTTAATGAAAGGTGAAAGTTCAGCATTTTTATATAAAAGACCGAAAACAAAGATTAACTATTCGGATGATAGCAAAGTTAACGATACGGGACGTCTCCAGTTCCATCGTTATAGTCAACAATCAAAAGATATCCTCCGAAAGATGGGTTACGACTTTAAGAGCGGCCTTAACTATGGTAAAGGTAGACGAACTCCCATTCGTACAACAGTTCCAAACGGAAAATCACAAATGTATTATGACAGGACCAAGAAAGGTCTCGGATATACTTCTCCTCCACTGTTATCCCCAGCAGCTTCTGAATCAGATAGTGAAGAACGTTCTAACTCTTCTGATTCCAGATCATGGGATTCCGATACCAGCATCGGTGAAGTCCATCGTATAATTGTATCTTCTAACATGGTCTCTGTTGAACTACCAGAAGGCTGTGATAAAGATGTTGAAGAAAGTCCGGAAACAGATCCTTGGGCTCAACATATGGATAACCAATGGGTACTTCGATTTGAACAACGTGAACCTCCTACTGAAGATCAACTACTTCAAATTGATGTAGGAGAAAGAGATTCACCTCGGCCAATTTTTATTAGCAAAAATCTTCCAGAAGCAGACAAACAAGAGTTGATTCTTCTTATTAAAGAATATATCGACGTCTTTGCCTGGAGTTATGAAGACATGCCAGGTTTAGATCCTAAGATTGCTACTCACAAACTGAACATTCTTCCTAATGCTAAACCAGTCAAACAGCAACAAAGGCGATTTAAGCCTGAAATAATGGACGCAATTGATGATGAAGTCAAGAAGCTCATTGCTTGTGGCTTTATTCGAGAAGAGCAGCATCCTGATTGGGTAGCCAATGTCGTCCCAGTTCTGAAGAAAACTGGAAAAGTTCGAGTCTGCATCGATTTCCAAGATCTCAATGAAGCATGTCCAAAAGATGAATTTCCTCTTCCTATCACAGACGTCATGATCGACAATACTTGTGGGTTCGAAAGGATATCTTTTATGGATGGATTTTTTGGGTATAATCAGATCAAAATGCATCCTGAAGATGAAAAGCATACATCTTTCCGCACTCCTCGAGGAGTTTATTGTTATACAGTGATGCCATTTGGTCTCAAGGATGCGGGTGCAACCTACCAACGTGCTATGAGTACTATTTTCAAAGATCATCTTCGCAAAACTGTTGAATGCTATGTTGACGATATTGCTATCAAAAGTCGTCTAAAGGAAGATCACCTTCAAGACCTGAGAACTATCTTCAATCTCACGCGTCAACATCAACTCAAGATGAACCCCACCAAGTCATTCTTGGGTGTCTCTAGTGGCAAATTTCTCGGCTTCGTCATTACCTCTAAGGGTATACACGTAGATCCCGAGAAGATCAAAGCCATCCAAGAGATGCGTCCTCCACGCAACCTAAAAGAGCTACGAGGATTCCAAGGCCGACTTGCGTACATCAGGCGATTCATTTCGAACTTGTCTGGACGCTGCAGACCATTCACTCAACTAATGAAGAAGGGTGTATCTTTTGTTTGGACTGAAGAATGTCAACGAGCATTCGACGATATCAAACAATATCTTATGAACCCACCAGTTTTGGTGCCACCTATCTCTGGCATTTCATTCTTGATGTATGTCCGTGCTATGGACCATTCATTGGGTGCCTTACTTGCCCAAAAGAACAAAAAAGGCCATGAACAAGCTATCTACTATCTTAGCCGAACTATGATTGGTGCTGAACACCGTTATAGTCCTGTCGAGAAAGAATGCTTGGCTCTCATGTTTGCTGTGCAAAAGACGAGGCATTATATCATTGGTCAAACTATTCATGTTATATCTCGAGTTAACCCTCTCCGGGTACTCATGAAGAAACCTAGTACACTTAATTCTCGGTTGGCCACATGGGCAATCTTGCTAGCTCAATATGACATGGTGTATGTTCCACAAAAGTTTGTCAAAGGTCAAGCGCTGGCAGACTTCTTAGCAGCTCATCCTGTGCCTGAAACATCTAAACTCTATGACGAAATTCCTGACGAGACGTTAGAAGTCAACATGATCTCCGAAGAGTTTCCAACCTGGCGTTTATTCTTTGATGGTGCATCAAGAATTGGACCAAATGGTGCTATAGTGGCAGGTGTTGGAGTTGTTCTCGTTTCTCCAGACGGATCAACTATCCAAAGAGCCTACTCTCTTGATGAACCTTGCTCCAACAATGTGCAGAGTACAATGCTCTACTCATCGGTCTTCAGTTAGGCAAACAACTGAATGTTGAATATCTCGAAGTCTACGGTGATTCTAAGCTGGTTGTTAATCAGGTTAGAGGAACTTATGAAGTTCGTCATCAAGACCTAATGCCTTATCACGAAGCAGCGATCAACATAGCTATATCATTTAAAGCTTTCTTCATAGAATATGTTCGGCGAGCTTGCAATATCGAAGCAGATGCTTTGGCCAATCTTGCAGCTGTCTTAGCCATCCCTATCAAAAGACAGCAGGTCGTGGTTATCTCCAACCGAGAACTGTTCTGCATAAAAAACAATCGTAATATTGAATTCAGTAATTTTGCTGAAGTCAATGTTATTGATGAAGACTGGAGAACTCCTTTCATTGATTTTGTGGTTCATGACATACTCCCCGAAGATCCTAAGGAGGCTACAAGCGTTTGTCGACGATCTCTCCGATTCTATTACAATCAAACTACCAAGACCCTCTATCGGCGAACTTATGATGGTCTTCTTCTACGCTGTTTAGCTGGTGATGAAGCCAAACAAGTGTTGCGTGAAGCTCATGATGGCATCTGTGGAGCATATCAACCTGGTCCTAAATTACAGGATCGCATTAGACGTATGGGTTATTATTGGCCCTCTATGGTATCAGATGCCATTGAATATGCAAGGAAATGTCGTGCTTGTCAAATCCATGCAGACTTCATTCATCAACCCTCGGAATTCTTACACCCGACTGCTGCTTCATGGCCTTTTGAAGCTTGGGGTATGGACATCATAGGTCCTATTAATCCTCCTTCTTCTAGAGGACATCGGTTCATATTGGCGATAACCGATTACTTCTCCAAGTGGGCCGAAGCTATACCTTTGGCTGAAGTCAAGACTAGCAGTGTCATCAATTTCGTTAAATACCATGTCATATATAGATTCGGTGTACCTCGCAGAATCATTCATGACAATGGACCTCAATTCATTAGTCAGAAGTTAACTAGATTCTGCGATGATCATCGGATTAACAATATTGCTTCGACGGCGTACAATCCTGCCGCTAATGGTTTAGCTGAAGCCTTTAACAAAACCATTATTAAGCTCCTTAAGAAGTTTGTATCCACTAACAAACGGAATTGGAGCGAGAAACTTGGCGAATGTCTTTGGGCCTATCGAACTACAGTCCGCAATCCCACAGGCTTTACACCTTTCTCTTTGGTGTATGGCTGTGAAGCTGTCCTTCCTTTGGAGTTACAAATTCCTTCTTTAAGGATTGCTATTGCCAATGAGCTTACTACAGAAAATAATGACCTTCTTCGACTCCAAGAGTTGGAAGCATTGGATGAAAAGCGGTTAATGGCTCAACAGCATATTGAGTTATATCAAGCCCGCATCTCAAAGACATTTAATCGTAAAGTGAAGGTCAGAGCCTTTCAGCAAGGAGAACTTGTTCTAACGGTCAGACGTCCTATGACTATGACTCATATGAGCAAAGGGAAATTCGATGCGAAATGGGAAGGTCCCTATGTTGTGAGCAAAGTCTTCTCAAACGGAGCTTATCAACTTTCAGAACTTGATGGTCGAGTTGCTATGATGCCTATCAATGGCAAATTTCTTAAGAAGTATTATGTATAAATATAAATGCTTGTAAAAATTATCAGATAGGATCAAGTTCATAAATAAAATACAAATTTTATTTCATCATATGATAGTACATAATATTAAAGGTCACTATCATCTTTCTCTACATTTGGACGAGGGCCACTGCCGTCCTTCTCAAAAATACGGTCAGCAAAAGAGTCGAGAACCTCCTTGCTGGATCCCACAAGAAACTTGCAGGCGGCCATCCTCATGGCTTCTTCTTCTTTAGTCCTTCCAGGTTCGAGCAGGAAGTCCAAGATGTCTCGTGGTGGCTGAGGTACCGACGGACCTTCGCCCGCTTTTGCCTCCTTCGGCTGGATTGGATCGGCAGGGCGTTCTTCAGTGCCCTTCTCAACCTTCGAGGCGATTTCGGCCTTCTTAGATGCTTCTCCGGACGACATTTTTATGTTGAAGAGCAGAAGTGTTTATTCCTGTCAGATTTCTGCTATATTTATAGACAGAAGCTCCTCAAATAATGAAACGACGGTTCATCCGTTCATTTATTACATTCATCAGACGGTTCATCCGTTCATTAACTTCCGACGGTTCATCCGTTCATTTATCACATTCATTCGACGGTTCATCCGTTCATTACTATCCGACGGTTCATCCGTTCATTCATCATTACCTGATGGGTTATCCGTTCATTTCCATTTAACGGTTCATCCATTCATTAAATCACCACTTGACGATTCACCTATTCATTGTCATCTATTATTTGACGGTCTTCCCGTACATTCATCTCACAAACATTGACGATTCGTCATCGTTCATTATTTACATCAGCAACTTGTCGTTTTTGATTAAGTTGTAAATCGAAATAATTATACTCAATATATTCTGCCACGTCCATATTACCTCTGAGTAGATATAATGAATATAATTATTTTCTATAAAATCATCAAGAAATATATCATGTCTTGCACCTCTGAATATATTTTCTATCTCTATTATTTATATCTGAATAAAATAAGCAATAAATAATGGAATCACAACAAAATGTCTTTTATTTAATCAGAATATAAGACAGTACAAAAATGCTTCCACAGCAACAAAAAAACAAAGATACAAAAGAGTTTCAATCAAGAGGGAGGAACAATCAAATTGTTGATCTGTTGCTTCAAGGTCTGCAACTCTTCTTCGTGACTAGTTGTTACTCTCATTCTTGCTTCTTCCATCCCTTTTTCTTTATCAAAAACAGGCATATCTATTGTCCTGCGGGTAATTTTAGTACTATGAGTCTCTTCATACTCATTTTTCTCCTGAATTAGGGCATTGAGTTGTTCAATCATAAGTCGTTGATTGGCAGTTTCTTCTTCAAATTCCTTCTGAAGGCGAATAATTTCCGCTTTCAATCCAGTAAGCCTCTGTCCTTTGTTCTCAGCTGCCAAAGTAACTGATTCTATCTTTGAGTTGAATTCAGCTGACTTTGCAGAATGAGCTTCTAAAAGGTTCTGAAGGTTTATCCTTTCAATATCAGCTTCTTGGGCTAGTCGCTCATATTCGGCTTGCACCAGAGAGTCTATATTCTTCTTCTTGAGCTCTTTATATTTCTTTGTGGATACTTCCAACTCATCCAATATATGTTCAAGAAGAATGGCTTGAGCCTCATCTCCTTGATCCCTTATGGCTCTTATTAAAAAAGAAGTTGGCTTCCTAACCATAATAAAGTCAGCTCCTTCCTTCTCTATCATCTTATGAGCAAGAGATCCCAACGATTCAAAAAAGCATTGGTAAATGATTGTACAACTTGCTGATTAATGGCTATAGTTCCAGGAGTCGAAGCTACCCCTGTTGAGGATGGGGTAGTCGGTTGCTCAATCCTTTGCTACTGAATGATGGACTCTTTAAACAAAGGAGCCAGAGTGGAGCTAGCTGCTCCTCCTATTTGTTCTTCTGTAAAAAGTAAAATTATTATTTTACTAATTTGCCAATAAACAAAAAGATCAAATAAAAACAGTCTTACCTTGATTTGATCTAACAACAACTGCATCTCCTGCTGGAATAGACTCCCGTTGAACGGAAGTAGCTTCAATTGCGACAGCTTGGCTGCTACCCGCTTCAGAACCGCAAGATAAGTGATGGCTACTACTAACAACCACCGTCGGAATAGGCACCATTTCCAGGTCCATCGGAGGTGTTGGTAGAGTATCAAGATCTGCAAGAACTACAAATAAAGATATTAGATATCAATCTATTTTAAAGAAAGAAGATTGTTAAATCTCGTTTTATACCTTGGGGTTCGCCGACGGGATTCTCTTGCTGAACATCTTCATCAGCCGCTTCTTCAGAAGATATTTCTATCTCGACGTTTTCATCAGGGTTAACAACCTTTTCTACGGACGCCTCTACTTCAATATCCTTTTAGGATCCGAAGCATCATTGGCGGTATCAAGAGATATGTGTTCTTCGTTGTCCCCTTCAGGATTCTGTATATACTCATCAACATTTCCAGACAAAGAACTTTCTTCATCCTTATCTTCTTCTTCTTCTTGGGCTGCATTCCCACTGTCAGTTGCGGTTAGATCCTCCTGCAGGCTATAACAATCTTCTAAAGCTCCGATCATTTCACGCTCTTCTTCTTCACGAAGAGTCTTAGGAGTAGGAGGAAGCTGAGTCGTCTCCACGACAGGTGAAAGAGGTCGTGTAATATTTAGCTCCTCTTCAATGATGTTTTCTCTGAGTGTTTCAACTTCAGTTCTGGGGTCAAGATCTCCCCTCTGTTCAGTCTCTTTAAGGGTTTTACTCCCTGATTCAGAAATAGGTGTGGGAGATGGCATCATAAGTCCTGCTGCAGCATCTACTGAAGTTAGGAGTTGTTTGGAAGAAGAGGCTTCTAAATTTCTTCTGGTGACCAACTTCTTCTTCTTCTTTCTATGTAGAGGTCTATCAGGACTTTCTACATCTATTGGTGCTGTTTGTTTCTGTACAGAAGTTGGTGTAGTAGCAGCTTCCTGATTTGTCTCGGCTAGCTGCCGAGATTGGGATCTTGTAGTAACTTTATCAGAAGAATGCTCCAAGACCAATTTCTTCTTTGCTGCAGGAGCAGGAGGCTCCTCTCTTCTTCTTTTCTTGGCAGGAGACTTTCCCACTCTCAGAGAGATACGCATTACTGCGTTTACCTCTTGTTGGAACATCATTTCTCTTGAAGTTTCTAGGGGTGCATCCGCCGGCTCGTTCGCCTCATCATTGGCAGGGATTGATAAAGCTATCCTCCCTTTCCTCAATCTTATCGCAGAAGCAAAACTATCGACGAGATTAAAGTTCTCGGCAAAAGTATTTACAGATGTGTAAATACCGAGTATGTGAAGAGCATCCGAGGCCCTTGAGGAGTGCTCTTTGGTGGCATCGAGAAGGTAGCCTTTGTGTCACGGGCATTGTAGTAGGCCCAAGCTCGGGCCCCGTCAATCAAGAAACCCTTGCCCTGAAGGCAGGTGATTGCATTTCCTACATGGAATTGGTCATATCCAAACTGCCGGGCAAACCGGCTAGGGAGGTATGGTTCCAAAAAGCATTCTTCCTCAAAGCGGTATACTAAATGAGATGGTCGAATTGTCTTCAACCATTCAAAGGCCACACGGTTTAAGGGCTGCAGCTTTGAATCTACCATGTTGGGTGGCATCTGTCATGACCGGCAGGGAGAGGGGCGCAACGAAGTTCCATTCTCTGTTCAAATTTAAAATAAATCTGCACTCACTCAGAGAGGTGTACTTCCATTTACCCTGAGAATATCTGCGTAAGAGCTGCCATCTACTGGTCCCATACCAGGGTCCATTAAGTTGGATAGTGGAGGAGTAACCATCCAAAGAGATAAGTGTACGGCAGTTCGAGGCGGGGGAATTCTTTCTCTCCCTTTGCCTTCAGCATCGAGTCAACATATAAACGAAGACTCGCATTCAATCTGCAGGTCATTGCTGATAACAAGTCAACCTTATAACGAAGACTAGCTTGACGGCAGCAAAAAGTACACCGCGCGAAAACGGTCCACTGAACTAGATCTCGGGACCACAAATCGTCTGAGCCAGTGTGTCAGAAAACCCTGCTAACTGGGCTTCTTTGACATGGGTCTGTAACCCTTCTCAAAAAACTCTCCAAAATGTCACCTTTCTTTAAAGGTGGACATTGATAATCATCCTCATTTTCTATAATGTTTACTTTCTTCCATCATCTTCATGACTTCCGTGTTACTTAAGGGTTTGAAAAAATTAGGGTAACATTTGTCATTTTCCTTGGTTTTTCTCTCTTCAATATGATTAAGAACAAGTATGGCAGCCACTTTGAAGAATAGCAAGTGTTGGCCGTAGCACTCTTATAGTACAAAAGCAAATCTTGTAATGGCTAAGTTCCTCAAAACATGCTACCATTTCTGCATTTTCTTTTCTGAGTTTCTCCAACTCGTCATTTGGGGAACAAACTCCTCATACGGAGCATCCGCCATGGCAAGTATGAGAGTACTTCATCTCGTGGAGTGCAAACCCCATCTCTCCACCCGGGGTCATGAAGGTTCCTGTCCTGTAATTGCGCGCTCAGCCAAGGCCAAAAAACATATGAGGGTTAGGAGCAAAGCCGTATACGGTGGCATGCACTGCTTGAAACAGGTTAATCGTTGGAGTTGTCTTGGAAGGCTGTCAGAACCCAATTTGCAATATATTCCATCGCTTGTAATCTGGATTCACTAATCCAGTCATTCTGATATCCTGTTCAGGGTATTTTCCTTCTTCCTTCGCAAATTCATTTGCGAATATAGGGGTTATGACAGGGCATCAGCATAGAGGAGTTCTCCGTGGAATGCAGCCGGGTCTCAAACCTCTCATATAACACTGTATCTGTCAGAAGAGCTGTAAAACATATCTTTCCCGTTAACCTTCTTTACAAAGATCTTTCCTGCACGAGCACTGGAGAAGGGTGATATTCCACTCATCTTCCTTGGGTAACTCGCATGAGCATACCTCGACAAAGGAGGCAGCGAGAAATGTCAGGAATGAAGAATGATCTATCTTCCCGGTGGACTACCATCTCCTCCATCCTTGGTCTAGGCTGGAAGACTTTTTCAAAGGCGTCACCAAACAAAAATAAGGGTTTCTTGTGGATAACAGCATCTGCTGATTCCAGAGGCTGTCCATTCATCAGACACTTAAAGTTTCGTTGTCCGGGAAATCAATATTGCCTGACGAGAAGCCGGCAGATCGTACTGAGGATAATGAAACGTGAGACAGATCTTCTTATATTCAGATTCAGACAAAGTTCCCACAAAATGTTCATAGTTGGATCTTCATTGGTTTCAACTGCATTAAAAACAGATGAAGATCAGTACAAGTCAAAGACTCTATTTTCAGACAAACAAAATAGTAGAGTACACATCCTCAGATTGCGCTGACATAGATTACGCAATATCAGTTTGGCATCTCATCAGGGTGCGCAAACCAATCGATTGCGCTGACATCAGCGCAAATCAATCGATTGCGCTGACTTTCTGTCAGCACAATTCGATAGATTGCGCAGGATTACAGCCTTCATAAAATGAAGACTGACTGTTTATGCGACCAAAAAACCCTAAAAAGGGTGGCGCCAATTGAACTCATCTCTAAAAGAGATGAGTTCGAAGATCGGAGGAAGTCGAAACACCCTAAAAAGGGGTTTTTGATCGGTTTAATACCTATCAGAGGTGGTGCGCGGATCATGTCGAGATGCTCGCCGTGCAACTCTGTCAGATGACTCGGCCGGAGCTTTTCCCTTCGCGGCGGCGGCGGCGGCAGCATTAGATCGTCGGGGCGCCATGGCAAGTCGTTGGAGTTGGAAGACAGTAAGGGCTCAGAGGAGATTTTCGAGATTGTAAAGTAAAGATTTGAAAATGAAGGAAGGCTATTTATAGCCTTTAAAATACGAAATGGCTGCCTTGGATTGCGCCTAAAATTTGGGGGCACTTCACTTTGCGCAGACAGCTCATCATCATGCGCAACTTGATTCAAAATTCAAAAATTCAAAGTATTCGAAACTTGAATCAAATCAACTTTCGAAAACTTGAAGGGGGTTTGTAGTCCTAAAAAATCAAGTTGCATCAATCAACAAAGTCAAAAAATTAAGAAACCCATCATTTGAATGAATTGCGCAGACAACAGATTGCGCAGCAATCCGATTGTGGCATACTGCTTGCGCACACTTCCAACTGCGCAGACTGACGTGGCAGAAGTCATCATTACTAAATCAAATCAAATCTTTTCTGACAACTGACAGCGCGGATAACAAGAGTCTGTTCGTTTTGCGCTGCACAGTGCTCGAGGGCGGCTGACAGCTGGCAGCGCAAACAATCCTGTGCAGTTTGAGTCTGCGCAAACCATGTATGCGCAATTAACACTGCGCACTCCATCAATATAACTGATAAGTTACACGTGGCATTCATGCCATCGATTGCTCATTACGTGGCAACTGTTTATGCACGATTCATGCGCATTTCTATCAAATGATGACATGTCCATGATAGTTGGCCCACGATCCAGTAACTGTCTGCGCAAATCAATGTTGCGCAAACCAATGCTGCACAAATCATCTGCGCAGTCCCAAAATAACTGAAAGTTAGTTATTCTAGAACTCTATAAATGAGTTTCAAGTCTTCATTTAAAGGGGGATCAAGATCAGAGATCAGAAATTAGAGAGTTCAGAGTTCTTGCCAAAGTGCTGCGGCATTCTTCGAGACTTTGTCTTCAACTTCAGAGGCTTTTGCCTTCAGTTTCCAGAGTGTTTCAACTTCAAAGGCTTCGTCTTCACAGTTCACATCGTCCAAGGGATAAGCAATCGTCATCAAGATTGGATTCCTATAGTTGTAATTTCCCAGAATCATATATTTATTACAGTTTGTATCAATAAAGTTCTATACTTTTGTTTTGCAAACAAACGTGTTGTTTTGTCTATTGGGAATGAACAACCATAGATGCAGTCAAGAAGGAGTAGAACAATTCAATACACAACAGATAAGATCATATTAAGATTTTATTTAAAAGGGGAGTGGCCCCTACAGATAAGTTGAAGAGTCGCAATACATAGACGACACATCTACATAAAACATATTTTTTCTCTCATCATTGGGCTGACGAGGAGACACCTAACTCGTGCATGTTGCGAATCCCGGAGTGACGCATCAGTTAAGAATGCTTCTGTATCTCCTGATCTTTCATACGCAGTTGAAGGCCACCATCGTAGACTAAAGACGGCCAGAGTCACTCCAAAGCACTCTATAAAGTTGCGTGCTCACTCAAATCAATCCTGGAGCTCGGAGCCTCTTCGTTATTAATCTCTTTCTTTGGCGCCATGACAATATGAGGATGAATGGCAATAATGAAGAATTTCTTCTATTTATACAATCAAATCAACTCTTCATATTCCTTATGGGAAACTGCTCATTATAATGCAAACTCGGGAAGATGAAGAGCATTCGAAAGTTTCGAGAAGAAATTCATTGTGACGGTTAAGTATGACCGACACTATTATTGATTTTACGCCGGCTGTTGAATATCCCCACTTTTACGCGGATGACTGTTGGTATCCCGAATTTTACGCTGACTGGTCAAATCTGACTTTTACGCTTCTGTCAAACTGTTTCAAATTTTGAAGATATTTGAAAACTTGAAGGGGGTCTTGTAGGAGCGTAAAAAGTGCTTCACAGAATGGTCAAAGAGATAGAGCATTCCACTCAAATTGATCTATTTTACGCCACGGAGA